>JBAJNP010007954.1:0-13596 GCA_036877545.1 Yasuhikotakia modesta | reverse complement strand
AAACTCTGTGGATATGAAACGGAAGGATGCGTTTCTCCAACAGTCCACAATAACACTCAAGAATGAATTTGTACATCATCTTTCTGAACATAGAAACACATGAACTAGGACTGCAAGATCGTCAGAAATGAGTTTACAGTATATTCTGGACCTCTGGAGCATTATGGGGTATAATCGTGTGCTTAAGGAACAAATTGCAGAGCAGCTGTGTTGAGCTCTTCTCTGTGGCCTGAGAATGGATATTTTTTTGTTTGTTTTATCCCAATGCTTCATTTGAGTCACTGCTGAGGGAGAAAAAACTGTGTTAGCTGTTCCAATAAGTCTGGTCAGTTTTTCCTGCACTGTGACTTGATGTTTGTAACCCAGACATGTACACTTGCTATTTTAAAATACTATTGAATATGTGTGTGTTGTGTATTGTGTGCTTGTATTTGTGTTGTGTATGCATGAATAGTGTTAATGAAGTATTACAAATCACCTGCAGGAGGATTTTGTGTGAACAGCTGTTGCGCTTCATGAAACTTTGCAGAAATGACATCGTCATTGTTTACAGTTTTATACTTCATTATGTAACGGTTTATGAGCTGTGTTTGACTTTTACTACACTTGAAATGCTACAAGCCTCTGCCGAGACCCAGCTTAGCTAACAAAATACAGTATGTTACATGGGTCACGATGGGTCATTCGGTACATTCACGTCATGTGGGTATGTCACCGTTGTTGTTCATTGCAGTGCATCTTAAATAGCCTCGTATTAAATCCATTTAACTGACCTGGGATGTATCCAGTATGTTCATTTTTAAAAACACAGCTGTGGCAGCAGACATTAATTCTGTTAACAACAGAACGCAACAGTGTTTTTGTGAAAGCTGTAACCATGATCATTTTGTGGTGTTACCCTGTTCAAAGCCAAATAATATCATTTTAAAATGGTCCCCAAACCTTTTTCTCTGTCTGGCAGCCTGAAATTCACAACAGTTTCACTCGCTTAGTCATTTTATCAGCCATCGTCTTTTCCTTTACTGGCATCAGTGTTTTTCTGCTTTATACACACTGATATCTTTCCTGTGTATTTTTGAACAAAAGATTTGTGTTTTCAGAGAGCCATTTATATAGATTAAATATGAATAAATAAATAACTGCATACCAGATTATGCCATATTCCATGCTGCGTTTACAGCACTTGGCTAACTTTGTGTTTCTGTTTGCATGACCGCATCCAGGGTAAAAGTTTTTCTGAACAAAACCACAAATAATAATTTAAACTGCTTTCTGATTTCATTCATTTCAGAGAGATTTTTAATGTCGTCTGTGTGGTTTTAAAGTTAAAACACGTAGTGCTGCTTGATGTTGGTTATATTTTGTTATACGTGTCTGACATTGTGTTGGAGAGCTCTCTGAAGTTCTGCTACCAATCTGTAACCCAGACACCAACATGGTTTACTTGTTAGGCAAGATGAGATTACCCAGCTAAACTTGTTTACCGGTCACTGCCGCACAGCAGGTTTATCAGACATAACACTTAAACAGGCACTATTTAATTTCAATATAATAATGTCATTATCATAATACATGTTAAAAAACATGGTATGATTTAAACAATTATAATACATGTCACTTATTTTTGGAAGACAAAAATAAGTTTTACAACGAACGATTGCAATGTTTTACAACGAACATTCAGCAAGTATTGTACAAACATGACAGCCCTGTGGTTGAGCTGCGTTTAGTTTGAAGTGACTGACAGCTGTTCATTTCCTGAGTCTGTACTGAAACACAGCTAAATGTCAACATGTGAACCAGTCAGGTGTGCAGTTGAGTTGCAGCAGTATAATCACATTTCTCCAGTCTTCTGTTTATTGCCAGAGTGGTTTGTATTTAAGAAACTGGACAAATTGCCAATGAAGATGATGCATATTGGCTTCCCATCAAGGGCATAACCGTCATTTATGTATCTGAAAATGCATGCATACTTTTGAGTTGAATTCTGTTATGATACAATTTCTGTTAGTTAATTGCAGTTCATGTTACAATTCACATTCATAAGCAAATTAATGATTTGCATGAATTTCATGTCATCTTTAAACCAGTTTAAATTGTGTTCAAAATGAATGACAAGCAATTTTGGGATTCAGGAATTCTTGCACTGAACGAAACACTGTGTTTTTCCTCCATGTGTTTTGACTTTATGAATTGAATGAGCGATTGGATAGCAAACCAGGATGCCCCTCCCACCCTCTGCTGGCTCAGCAGTGGCTACAGCCCCACTGTCCAATGCTCAACTCAATCTGTTGTCTCAGACCAACACCCGGCAGCACTGCTGTACTGCAACCTGAGGGGTGGATGTTGAGAAGAGGTGAGTGGGAACTTATACATTTAAATTTCTGTTGTATTTATTGAGTGTTGAATTGCATCTGTTTGTTTATAACTTGACATCTGTGTTATTTTCAGATGAAAAGTAATGGTTTACATAAGAGGCTGTTGATGGCCTGCTGGTTGTTGGTTTGTTTCCCAGTGCTGCCATGAAACCCCCAATTGTGTGTGTTCACAACTCACTTCTCCAGTGTGTAAAAACAGACACATTCCTAGTGTTGGTCACCAAACTTGGCCTACGGGTGACTTCTACATGTGTGTAAATGGGTCTAAGGACACTTCCTGTGTGAACGGGTGTAGAAAGGAAATTAAAGGCACAATATATTAACTTCAGAGACACTAATATATATTTTGGACTTTTGGTTTCTCAGGCCATTGCCACTGGACTGGAAAGACGACTGGCCTTCACTGAGAACGCAGGTGTGTGAGGAAAACCACAAACACACTGGTACATGAAGCCTTGCTTAGATTCAAAAGGTGCACTGAAGGATTATGGAAAGTTGTGAACTTACACTTGATACTTCATTCTAACATTTGATGCCTCTGTTGACTGAAAATATTTTCAATCATTACACATCAGACATACAGCACAGTTTGAAAGTGCTTATAAACATCCATTGAATACATTGACCAGCTCTGGTACAGTGTTTAGCTGTCTAGTGAACTTCTCTCCTGCATGTAATATCTCAACAAGTGTATTGTTCATGCAGGATCTGTGTGTAAAAACAGTTAGAAATGATACTTTGTGTTAGAGTTTAAGACGTTTCAGAAATTAAAACAGCTCTCTCAGCATTTGAGAATCTAAACATTTCACAGATCAGATTCTAAAAAAGTATCATTTGCATACAGAAAATTAAGCCTATTTTTAGGACACCACTAGTTTAATGATTTCTAAATGGCTGCAAATGGTTAAATGGTTTCTTTTAGCAGAATAAATGTATATCTTAAAAGTGATGAAATGTAAAATCAAATGTGAGCAGATGACAAGTTAAAACTTTTCACTAGCAGTGAAGCATTGCTGTTGTCACGGTTCATGGCTATAAACCTGACATTCACAACAGGAAGTGGTCTAAGACTTCAGAAAGTGTCTCAGCTTACGATCACTAGCTAGAAAAGCTTCTGTGTCTGTGCAGACTAACAGTCAAAGTGCCTTTCTTTAGATCCGATGTTCTCCTGATCTCCTGATCTGATGTTTCATCCATTAGCTATTGTTAAGGCCAGATGTATTTTTTATTTAAACTTGTGTGCATTTATTTTTGTGCATGTTGCCCAATTAAGCACTGCTTTCAATTTGTATATAATTGACCAAAGTTTAGTATTTATATTTTTCAGAGAGATAGAATTGTTTTCAGTTGTTCTCTAGTTCTCATAAACATTTCACACCCGTTTATTAAAGTGATCACACATTCTTTCTTTCTCTCTTTTGCTCTCTTTTGACCCACCCCTCTTTCCTGCCTATATCATCAGAGCACATTTGAGTTTCTATTTTAGTGTTCTGATGGGTTTTAGATGTAAAGACAGTTGAATAAAGGTAAGTTATTGCTCCTTGACACATTTTAAGTGTTTATTATTATTATTATTATTAGGTTGTGCCACATAGCGCTTTAATTTTTTGAGATCATACTTTTTATTAAGAGCATTTCTATTCCAAACACTTACATGTAACACCTGATGATGTGTGTTGATCTTGTTCATCTCTCTTTCACTCTTTCAGTGTTGATTTGAAACAAATGTTTAACAAACAAATAAACGTTTTCGATGTTCAGGCTGTATTTGCATGTTTTGTGTGTGTTTTTGGAACGGTCTGTATTTATCATGTTATTTCTGCTTTGGTAGTTTTTTTTTCTTTACACAGTCCTTACAATTACACACATTAAATACATGCAGGAAAATTGCTGTTGTCCGCATGCCCAGCTGCATTAAGCAAACCTGTGAATTGCAGTTCAAAGCTGTTAAGTGCTTGAAAACTCATTTACTTACACATGAGAATTAATCGTCAAGGTTGGAGTACAAGGGTGTCTGGGGGATGCAGTTTAGGTTTCATTTGCACAGTAATAATGTGAAAAAACAAATGGATTTCCTGCCAGTTGTTGAGACGCATGTGAGCGACTGGTTTCCTGTGTGCAGATGCTTTACCATCAATCTTATTTGTGGCGGGAAATTTTCACATTTTTAATCATTTTTAAGACATTTCCATAGAACAGTTTTGTAAGTCCTGACATGTCTGTTGTTCAGTGTAATTATCATTAGACTCACGTTTCAGCGTTTGTTTCTTTCTGTCAGTATAAAGGACATCAATGCTTTTATGCAAAGTGACAGTGACAGTTTATTACTGAGGGTCTATATTTAGTACATGCACTGTAAAAAACTTCCCTTCAATTTTAACAGTTAAAGATTAAACCTAAAGTTGAATTAACTTGGCTTTACAACTCATTTTTAAATTAACATTTTAAGTTGTGACTGGGGTAACTTACAAAAGTAACTTTTTTATGTTACAGTATCTCAAGATTTAAAGTAGTAAGATAAAAATGCCAAGCTGATTCAACTTTAAACTTTGTGTCTGTATTGATGTTCACATTAAACTAATTACTTTCTACTGAAAACGTTTAGGCTTTAATCTACTGTGTTATGTGGACTGGAACAAATTCGTGCACATCTAGCATTGAGTGTAAAAATGTTGCTTTTGCTTTTCCAGCATGACGTCGAACAACACTCTTAATGGCAGCACCACGCTTGTCATTGTCCTCCTCGTCGTATGGGTCGCACTTGCTCTGGCTCTGGTGTACTTCTATAGGAAACTAAATAAAGACACAAATGGACAGTACGAAATCCATCGCGTAGTCTTTGCTGAAGGTGGCCTGCGTGATCAGCTGAGACAAGGCGTTGGAGTTGTGGAAAACAGATTTAATGTCCGTATTTGGCCCCAACCACGTGATGAAGAACAGGAGGGCCTGCGAGGTGATGAAGAGGAGGCCGGTAATGACAAACAGAATGAAAGTCATGCAGAAGAAGGAGAAGAACAAGACGACGTCAGGGATGATTCTTCAGATGACTATTCCAGTGTTGACCTGAGAGAGAGAGCAAACCTGAAACAAGAAGACAAGAATACAGAGAAGACTGAAGATAAAAGTGAAGAAGATGCAGCAGGACAGGATGAGACACACGGTGAGGAGTTGAAGAACGAAGAGAAAGTGGAACTGCTTGTAGACTTTAAGCCATTTGCAGGTAGTGCCATTTGGTCTGAGGAGAGCAAAGATGAAGGAAATGACATGACGGCCTTATGAGAACAAGTAGAGCCAATCAGTTGATTCGACCCGGTGGGTTTGAGTAACAAATCATTGTTTGTATTAAGATTGTGTTAACAGATGATTATAATTAGACTGTTTGTAAGATGAAAGTTTATCCACTTGCTGACTGTTCCATGACATTTTTGTTCATTTTTTATTGAAATATTCTTTTGTATTTTTTATACATACTGATACATTAAAACTATCTTTCATGTCAATAGTGTGTGTGGGTTGTGCTTGTCTGTCTTCAATGAAGCAACAATTACCTTTGGGCTGCAACCATGAAACCATTCATTATTTCATCATATTGTTACATTAAAGTAATGATGAAGAATACTGATGATTTCTAATGTTTCATGATTAAACACAGAAACCAGCTTCCATCTAAGTCAGAACTGCTCAGGCAGGGGATGTAGCTCAGTGGTAGAGCGCATGCTTCGCATGTATGAGGTCCCGGGTTCAATCCCCGGCATCTCCACACCTTTTATCGTCGCCAGCGGAAGGTAAACGAAACCTTAAACCTGCTCCTACATCTTTATCGATCCTCTTTTCTTGTCGCTGAAGGGAATCTGATGCGGGACATAAATCATAACGCCCGGACGTCTGTCCAACGCTGGGAGGAGGCGGGACTTTATAAGACAGCGCAGACTATTGGTCAGTTGTGCACCAGTGGTCGTAGAAAACGACACCCTATTGGTCGGTTTAGCACGGGTGGGCGTGTCATCAGCGGGCGCACGCAAACAATGGAAGAATCCTGCTGGAATGTTAGTTCGGTGTCGGAACCAGAAGCGGTCGGTCGGTGTCGGAACCAGAAGCGGTCGGTGGCTCGCAGACACACACGGCAGCCCTGCGCAGAGAGACATAATGCAACCGCCCCACCTGCGTTTCCAGCGACAACCCGTCTGAGACTGTCGTTACATCCCGTTTCGCGTTTAATGGATTAAATGCAAGCGAATAAACGCGAGCGGTCTGTCCCTGGTGAGTGGCGTGACTCTACACGGGCCTTATGCGTTTGTTAACGCGTCATAAGCGACCTGAACGGCTGCTATTGTCTATTTTGAAGAGAGTTTAGATTCAGTCTGGGGTTGATGACGAGAAATCCGTCATGCAGATTTCGGGGTCCGCCGCGTTACTGACAGGACGACACGAGAGACTGTCCGCGCTGACGCGCACCTGCGCCGTGCGCGAGAATATAACGTTACATGACATAACCGTGAACGTGATGTTTCTCCTTGAACAGGAATGAAATGTTGCTAGCCTCGGCCGTGGTCGTCTGGGAATGGCTGAACGAGCACGGGCGCTGGCGACCCTACAGCCCGGCTGTGTCTCATCACATCGAGGCGGTGATCCGCAGCGACCCTCGCGGTGCCGGGAGCGTGGTGCTGGGGCAGGTCGACTCGCGTCTATCGCCGTACATCATTGACCTGCAGTCTATGCACCAGTTTCGTCAAGATACGGGTGAGGCGATTTCCGAGATCTTGCCGTTTTAATACGCGGTTTTAGCTTATGTGGCTGATTCTGTTATCGGTCACGTGCTTGTAATATATTAATGTCGCGCTGCTGGTCATTTTACGATCGTAATGAATCAATCATCTTAGGACAGTGTCGCGATGATTTCAGTAAAAACTCTAGATGCTTTTAAAGCTCATAGTTGTTGTATGAAAATGGCAGGGCCCAAAGCCCTTAGCAGCGACAGGCGTTTATTTATTCATTACATTAAAACACTGTTTAATCTGGCCTGCATCAGCTTTATGTGTGTGATTCTCCTCTGTGTACGTCTCACGCCATCACAACTAATGAGGGAGAAATGGTTTGGTGAAAGTGCTGTGCTGGTGAGAGGGGACAAACAACGACCTGAAGCTGAAACAAAGACGGGGTGGCAGACTGTCAGAATTTGGGAAGCATTGTGTTCAGCTGATGGGAGGATAGAGGAGTGGAGAGAAGGAACTCGTGAGGGAGGAGGTGATGGGGAGTAAGTGTTAGCAGAGCGACGTCATTGGTGGCTTTGATAGATAACCTTCCTCTTACCGCTCCAGCATTCAGTTTTCTTAAGGAATTCCAAGATCATCTGGAGCAGACATAAATGATTTGTTGTTTTGTATCAAGTGGACCAGAGTAGCTTGCTATGGGGAAACAGGTTTCCTCGGTGGTATGCCATTCAGTGTCATAGTTTTTGTTGAATCGTTGCCATTTATTTGTCTTTGCATTACAGAGAAGATAAAATCTTAATTTAGAGTTCAGTTGCTGTCATCATCTTGAGGCTGTCCATACACTAGTGTTTGCCAAATGAACTGTTAGCAGAAAACAATTGCCTCACTAACAAGAACAAGTAGCAATTTGCAGGTAATCTGTGTTCTGAGTATCTTCATATTTTATGTGCTTAATACACTGAGTATAATACACTAAATAATACACTATTTGCTATCCTTAAGTCCCTTTTCAACACAAGAATGGAAAACCTTCATATGTTGTCAAATTGTACAGTGTTGTTATGTTGTGACAGGCTAATGTGTCTTTTCTTCTGTTCAGGTACACTCAGACCCGTGCGGCGAAGTTTCTATGATCCACGGTCGGCACCGGGGCAGGGTTGGGTTTGGGAATGGGAGAATGATTCGGGCTCTTGGACGCCATATGACACAGAGGTAAGCATCGCCATCCAGGCGGCCCGGGATCGTCAGCAGCCCTGGCTGGACCTAACACCGCTGGGCTTTTGCTACCTTATAGACCTGCAGAGTATGACACAGATCAATGGACAGACACAACGGCGCAGACGGATTCAGAGGCGCTCGGACCTAGCATACCCGCTTGTGTCTGGCCCTCTTCCTAAGCCCCATGCCTGGTCATCTGCTGGCAGTGCTGGACTCTTAGGTGTGGGCGTGTCGGGAGTGAGTGGGGGGAATGGAAGTGCCTATCCCAGTGGAGCTCTCCCGGCTTCTGCTGTCACGTCACTGGGTCAGCCATGTTCCTGCCAGCAGTGTATGTTACTCTTGGGTGTCAAGACCCCTAGCATGGCTCAAACTCTGGGGCGAAAACCGCCTCCGGCACCTAAACCGCCCAGCCCTAAAGCACCCTCAAGAGTGCATTCATACTCTCTTACCCTGCCTCACCCTCCTTCCCTTTCCAGGGTCCTCTCACCACACCGAAACTCCACTTCAGGTGGCAGTGGAGGCTTCGGACACTCCATCTCACTGCTGGGTTCAGCCACTGCGGCCCTGTCAATATCCTCTAACCGCCCTCCTCCACCTGCTGTACCTCCACCCCCTCCTCCTTCTTTCACACCCCACACTCTTTCTGCACCCAACCCTGCTGCACCTACACCCTCCAGTGCCCTTATATCTACAGCAACCAGCTGTGCTCCCACTCCCTCTGCTCGTGTTCTGGGTCCGGTTTCCACAGCCTCAGCAGCTTGTGCTGCCCCAGTGCCACCACGCAGCAGCCTGGCTGGTCTCAGCCGGCCCGCCCTGCAGAGAATCGCCATGGCACAATCACGGGCTCTCATTGCATCCGGGTAAGTTTCTGCCACTTCATGCATCACATGTTTTGTGTCTCATGCTCTTTTTCAGATGGTCATCTGTGTCCTGCAGTTAACCTATAACCTTAACAGCAGTGGGAGTGAATCTTGGGTTTTCCAGAAGGAACTTGTACCATCTTGACCACATGATGTTGACAGCTGGAAGGATGTAGTTACATTATGTGTTCTTTAATAGAGTTGAGCTGTTCATGAACGCTGAGACTCAATATGATGACTCGCTTCTAAGTGACATTTTCAGCTTGCATTTAAATTCTGCTCCCTCAATGTCGAAACAAATCGACTATTTACGGAAAGAGTGTTACTCTGAAATATGTACACAAATACAGTTAGCTCAGATTATTGCTCTTTTCAGAAAGAGTTCTACTTGTTGCGTGTTGCCATGTTTTGTGGGTTTGGTTACAAGTTACATTTGTTTGTGTAATGCAATGTGATGTAATGTGCTGTAATGTGACGTGATGTTAGGATTGCCTACATGCATAGCAGGCAAGAGATCCCTGAAAGTAATGCTGTCGTGTTCAATGTGCAACACTTCCATGTTTGTGGTGTGGCAAACAGACATTAATATAACTGAATGATTCTGACTCTAATTAAACTTCATTCTGCTTCTTTAAACAGTTCTGTCAAAAGTTTATTTGGCACCTAATAAGGAACATCAGACAGACCAGTTGTTTGATTGGACACATGAGGGATTGGAAAGTATTTATTGCAACATTAGTTTAGAAAAGCTTAAATGTTTGTTTAAAATCCTAACTAGACCGCCACAACACAAGTGACTTGACCAAGAATGTGTGTGTGTGTGTGTGAGAGCAGAATCAGCACTGTTGTGTGTCCCTCCAGCACAGGAACTGTTGACACTGTTGAATGCTATGATGATGTTATCCAGTCTTCAGTGGGAAACTGATCTGGACTGGAGTAACAGAGTAACATGTTTCTCCTAGTGTGCATTTAAAGCATATATTACAGTACAACACATAATGAAACTGCAGGAATGCTGCTGTGCGTTTGTGAGTGTGTGTAATTTGTAGATCTTTAGAGTCAGGCTCATTAGAGACCCCCTCTCCTGTTCCCAGGCTCTGTTCAGTCCTGGGGCCCCTTTAGCCTCATTGTGTGTGTGTGTGTGTGTGTGTGTGTGTGTGCGTGCGTGTGTGTGCGTGCGTGTGTGTGCGTGCGCGTGTGTGTGTGTGCGTGTGTGTGTGCGTGCCAAGAGCGTATCCAAGGCAACCTTTGTTTGCAGCTTGGGTTTTGTATTTGCAGCACAATGTTCTGAAGGGGCCGTGTCAGTGGAGAGACAGAGGAGGTTTGGAGGTTTGTTAGTTGCTTGATTGAGCATGTGTTTATTTTAAAAGAGAGAGACAGAGAGACATTCTGGACACAAAAAGTCTGTGTCAGACATTGGGTGAGCTGTAGATTTGTGCATTTAACTGGGACAGGAAAGTGAATTAACAATCCTCAAAAATAAAGTTATCTAACAAAACTGCAGCAGTAGGTTCAACCAAAGCTAAAATAAAGGGGCTGAAGTTGAACAGCTAAAAGTTGCAATACATTTACCAGGCTTAATGCTCAGTTTTTGAAAATGTGTGGTGGATTCTTGCGGTCTGTCTCTTGCAGTATGTTTCTGTGTGTTGGAAACACGTATTGTTGTGCTTTTGTTTTAAAGGATATTTGAGGTTTAACACAAATGAAATTGTATTGTCATTATAAAGTCTTAAAGACATTTTTGTGTTTGCTTGGAAGATGATTTCCTAGTACAGAACGTGAAGCAGGTGAGAGTTGAACACACGCAGCACTGTTAACATGCAGACAGTTACAGCTTAACTACAGTATTGGGTACGTTTAAATAAAGTGTGTTGGGCCAATTACTGGAATCAACACTTTTCCTCCTCATTCTCAGGGTCCTAAAATCCCAAACAGTTACAATGTCTTAAAACACTAACATTAGATTTATAATATCTATTATAGCAGTTAATGATGATTATTTTCAAAAAATTCTTTTTTTTGGTACATCCAGTGCAATTGTAGTTATGAGTAATTGTCACTCTTATTTAAATAGTGTCTTGCTTTATTATTCTAGTTGTCATAGCTAACAGAATACAACGCTAAAGCCATCTTTTGGCTGTTGTCATGGTAATACCATGTCATTCTTTAAAGTACCTTTATCCATAAATATGATCATTCAGGACTATCATACAAGTAGAATTTCTCACGTCGTCTCAACACTGTGATACCTCCACCACACTGTCACACAGACTACAACACACATCATTGTGGTGTTGTGTCATCAGCCTTCTTCAGAGCTGAGAGAGTTTGTAACGCAGTTTCATGTGTGTGTCCATCCCTGACTCTGTGTGTAGTGGTGCTCAGGAAGCTGTGTTTGGAGAGTTGTGTTTACATCTGCTTCCATATGGGCTTTATGCTGATGCTGCTGGATTAGCCATCAACAGACACAACTGCAGATTCACGGCCATCCAGCAGCAGTGAACACGACTTTCCTCAGGAAAGAAAAACGTTTGTGTTAACAGTTTATGTTCTTGTAGGAAGCAGTGATTTGAAGCGGACAGCTGATGATGATCAGATCCAGTGATCTCACACACGTCTCAGAGGGAGACACTGCAGTTTAATGTCAGGTTCTGGAGTTTTCAGATGTGTTTTATTAAAGCTTAAAACACTGTTAACATGCACTGTAAAACAGCGTGCTGGTGTGGCAGAGTGTGACGTTGAGAGGTAATCCTGTCTCTGTGACGTGGATCACCTCTTTTCCTAACAGATGGAAACTGAAGGATTAGCAGTGTAAGAGACACGCTGACAGTCACACAGGAGCATCTCATGCAGCCGGTGACCAACACTGAGATAGACACATAGATGAGGAATCGTCTTAAAACAGCTGAAGAGCTTCAGATCAAACTGTCTCGATGCTCTTTTGGAGTTTGTCAAAATAGTTGTAATATTTGGGAGATGACAGTTATTAAGGTCAAACGGTGAGTATCTTTGGCATTTTTGAATGTGTTTTGTTTAATGTTTTAAATGTGTTGTACTGTAGAATCTGTTGCAGTCAGAAAAAAAGAGTCATCTGGTTTAAAATAGAATGAAGTGATGAAACTGGTTTTCATTGCATTTGCTGAACGTCATTGTAGTAAGTGGCTTAAATCACTGTTAGTCGGGTTGTGTAGTTAACTAATGGTACCACTACAGAACAGTGTGTAAATATCACCACATTTAGGCAGCGGCAGCTCTGGTCATGTGAGGTTGTGATGCAGCGCTCTGTCTGCTGATCACTGCCAGCTGGAACTTTGGTAACTGAGGTTTTACAGAAGGTGTGACCTGGTTTACATACCGCAGCAAGTCGGCCGGCGGTGATGATGCCAAACAGGTGTAGCCATGACAACAACATCGTCGTTTCCCTTTAAAACAGATTATGGTAATAGATGTGAATGGTGACGTGAGGGTGTTTAGGTTTATTGCTTTGATCTGATGGGTGACGGTTTTTTGCACATTTGGTGGAGGTGTTTCATTTGATGTTTATGGGATGGTGGTGTTTCACAGAGTCCCTACTGTTCCAGTGAAAAACCTGAATGGATCCAGTCCTGTCCATCCAGCTTTGGCAGGTAAGAAACGGCTTACAAATGAGTTATGAATAGTGACTGATAAATTAATTGATTAATTAGATGATTAATTCAGTAGCATATCTGAATAATTAAAAACAATGGGTTGCTCGATTGTCATTGGTTAGGTATTACTGGTATTTTAATGAGCGCCGCCGGACTCCCGGTCTGTTTGACCCGCCCACCAAAACTTGTGCTTCACCCCCCACCCGTCAGCAAGAGTGACATTAAACCTGTTCCGGGCCTCGGCCACTGCTGCCGCAAGACCACGAAAAAACAGGCCCGCAAAGGTGAGAAGTGCATGTGTTTGTAACTGCATATCATCTCATGGGTCTTATGACTCTCTGTTCATTCCTTCAAACAGGCAGAACTTCAGAAGAAGTTGTTAGAAGATATCTCCAGAAAGTCCGCAACCCACCCGAGGAGGCAAATACACATTTTATATTTTTCTTTCTTGATTCATGATTTTTTTCTATGTATTTAATACGATTCTCTTTTTCATTTTTTTAGGATTGTACTATCTGTATGGAGTCTCTTTGTGGCCCCTCTGGCTATAAAGGACCAGGTGTGGGTGGCATTTCTCGGGCCGAGTCGGTTGGCCGTCTCTCTCAGTGTGGGCATCAGTACCACCTGCAGTGTCTGGTGGCCATGTACAACAACGGCAACAAAGATGGAAGCCTCCAGTGTCCCACCTGCAAGACCATCTATGGTGTTAAAACGGGAAACCAGCCACCTGGCAAGATGGAATACCATGTTATTCCTCATTCACTTCCTGGACACCCTGACTGCAAAACCATCCGGATTA
>JBAJNP010007953.1:0-21308 GCA_036877545.1 Yasuhikotakia modesta | reverse complement strand
TTCCACAGTAAAGACAGGATCGCTCCCTCATTCTACGCTCCCGCTCACGAGGAGAGAGACGGGCGTGGCCTAGTTGCATGGGTTCAGGAGCTTCTAATGGCTGCGGCTCCAAATGAGCAGGAACTTGACTAACTGAAATGCTCGGGCGTGAGCGACTCTGTTCTCTTTCCCTCAGACGGTTATCAAGACGGATAGTAATATCGAATAGGGATTCTAGGTCTCTGGCAGGTTCTCGGGTGGCCAGCTCATCTTTTAGGTGATCTGATAAGCCATTCAGAAAATTAATGGAGCATTAATGGAAGCATTCCATTAGGGTTAGCTACAGGGTACAGAACTGGATGGCGTCCTTAGCCGCTGACTTACTGCCTTGCTGAAGTGTGAGAAGCCTGCCTTCCACTGAGGGGATGATCAAACACGCGCTTGATCAAACAACTCTCTCTCAAAGGTGACATAGCTAGTACAGCAGGGAGCCTTGGCCTTCCAGACAGCAACATACGCTATCTTTGCTCGGTCTGAGGGGAACCGAGTTAGGAAGGTAAGAGCGGGGAGGTAAGAACTTTTTGAATCTTACCTCCCCTTACCTGAATCTTACCTCCCCCAGAGAATCTTTGCGGTGGGGGCAAGCAGGGCCAAGCCAGAGGAGAAGGAGCACTGACCTCAGACACCAGTTCAGGAGTGGCCACACGTTGGACAGCAGGCATCTGTTCGGAGAGCTGGCGAACAGATCTAAGGAGCTCAGACAGGATCTCGCCATCTCGCAAGAGCAGCATCGTGGCGTCGAACCGTGCTCAGGAATTCATCTTGCGCTTCTGGGTTCATTATGGCTTCGGTATTCTGTCACAGCTGGATTCGAACCTGGGTCTCTGGTGTCAGTAGCGTACGCTCTACACCCAAGCCACAGAGGCGAGATCTGAAAAACCCACAGACGAAGCACAAGACGTGATGGCTGTTGAATTTTATTATAGCCAGAAAATTCCAAAAAAAACAAAGTAGCAAACAAAAACTCAGAAAACAGGTAACAAAACCACAGGGTAATAACCCGGAACAATAGCACAGAAATTACTTGGTCAAAAAAACTTACGTTCTACAGGGACTCGAAACTGGAGGCTACGTTAACCAATACCGAAGAGTATCAAGAGATCAGCGCTGCTTAAATACTTAAGGCTGGCTAGAACACAGGTGGTGATAATCATGCTGATGGCTCGGGGTAAAAGAACAAACATAACCCAATGGTGACCACTAGTGGTCAAAAACGGCAGGGTGTGACAAATTTAAACCACACATTCCCTGCTTTTAATGTATAAACAAATAATGCAACAGGATCATTAAAAACATGAGTATCTTTAGTCATATGTATAGATTTCACATCAAACAGCAATTTTGGCTTCACTGTCCCACTTACTGAGGTTACTGAATGTATGTACAACCTACATGTATATGATCTGAAATATTGGTTGTATAGTTCCATACTTCCAGTTGCAGGTTTGATGTGAGTGCATAAATGATTTTGTTGTTTTTATTTGTTACTGTGTTTATTGTAGGAACTGGACTGTGGTGACTACACAGAGAATGTTGTTACTGTGGTTGCATGTCATCGAGTTAACCTGTCTAAAAACTATCATTAAACTTTGGTCATATATGTCACATCAGAATTGATGATCACTATGTCTGCTTTGCTCAAGGTTGTGCATCGAGACCTAAAGCCCAGTAACATCCTGTATGTTGATGAGTCAGGGGACCCTGAATCCATTAGAATCTGTGACTTTGGTTTTGCTAAACAGTTACGAGCAGAAAATGGTCTCCTCATGACACCCTGCTACACAGCTAACTTTGTGGCACCAGAGGTAATTTAAGAGAATTCTATTAATAATTTAGTTTTATTGTTAAAAATTCATAAACATTTAAAAACGATGAGTAATATAACTCATTAACCATTCTGTAAGTTGTTTATGGCTACCATAGCAACTTTCATGCATTTTCAAAGAAATGTATAATGTTACATTAAATGCAGAGCATTTTTATTTTCTCACATTAATTGCAATTAATGCAGGTCTTGAAGAAACAGGGTTATGATGCTGCTTGTGACATCTGGAGCCTAGGGATCTTACTGTACACAATGCTGGCAGGGTAAGTGGTGAATGTCTGTTTCATAAGTATGAACACATTATAATTTATACCAGTGCTCAATTTCATTTGAGGTACATTTTGGAATTGAACCAGCAACCTGCTGATTGGAAGCCTGACAGTATTTTTTATTAAAATTGTAATGGAGATTGTCCAGCATAAATACTTCAATAGTGAAGAGTATTAAGAATTAGTTGGTGTGCCCACTGCCTAATCTTTTAACCCATAATGTGCTACATATCTATAAATCGGTTAATATATTAATTGACTTAATTTACACCCTTTCACTGCATATCAACCTAACATTTTGCAGAAATGATTCAATTTTTACCCAGGGAGTGCACAGGTTAACCATGGTTGACACTTGACTCGGACGTAGTCAATTTAAAACAGCTCTACAGCAAAAAAATTAACTTTAATCACATCTTACAATGTGAGTCCTACAACGTTTCCTCAGCAGCCACGAGTCGCACCGGAGTGACGTCAAATCCACCTTCAACTGATTGAGAAGCAGCTGTCAATCTAGACTAGTGGACCAATGGTGATGCTGAAGCTGCCCTGATTTACATGAAACTCTGATTGTAACGCAAGCACAAAACATGGAACTTGTGCTTTTTTTAAGGGGAAAAAGCATAAGTGCACAAAAAGTAAAATTTGATTGAAAACCTGATTTTGTTTGTGATTCGGAAAATGTTAAATTAATGTTTCAGTTTTGTGCAGTATTTTTAGACCCGTGTTTTTAATTATTTTTTGATTCGCTTATTTTTTTCGATTTGCAACCGCAATACTATAGACGGGAATCTAATCCCATAGATTACTACTGTAGGTAAGCTGGGTCAAGCCGCCCCTGGAGTAACTGGGAGCACAATGCCAAAGCTGTCAGAAGCCAGGCAGCACTCCGCATTTAATGTTCCTGACTGTGGATTGAGCTTTAAACCGCTGCGTAATCAGGACATTTAAAAAAAAAAATCCATCCGCAACTGGCCATATGTGTATGCTAAAGTAACGTAGAAATACAGCTACCCTCTTCCTTTCATTTCTGTTCTTACCCAAAAGATACATTCACAAGTTCTTTCACACATTCAGCACTCATTCTGTCCCACAGATTCACACCCTTCGCTAACGGCCCTGACGACACACCAGAGGAGATCTTGGCTCGCATTGGCAGTGGCAAATTTGTCTTGTCAGGAGGCAACTGGGACACAGTGTCAGATGCAGCCAAAGTCAGTCTTCTTTTATAACTATGGAGCATTACAGCTGAATTTCCTGAATAAACATGAGGAAGAAATATTTTTATTTAAAAAAAAAAATAACCAAAACAGCAAAACAGTAATGTTACTGTTACGCTTATTGCGTCCACTTGGCAATATTTATAAAAAAGATCTCCAACGGATTCCAACACCAGGAAACAACTAATTTTTCGATATTTGAATAGGACATTGTCACAAAAATGCTCCATGTGGACCCTCACCAGCGACTGACGGCACCGCTGGTTCTTAGACACCCGTGGATAGTGAACCGGGATCAGTTGTCTCAGAGTCAGCTGATCAGACAGGACGTGCAGCTGGTGAAGGTACTCCTGTCATTCACCACACTTTATAAAAAACATACATGTAAAGATAACAAAGATGAGTAAGCGTTCAGTGAGATTTACAAACGTCGTAAAGATGCACGTTTCTCAGATGCAAGATTTGCTAACACTCCAATATCGCCACCTAAAGGCTGAAAAAACTATCTTGGAACTAATGCTGTATTTCATTTAATCTTTCTGCTTGCTTTGAGGTCATCTGTCTGCGAATCACATTTACAAGTAGCAAATCATAGCTCATGACTGTAACATAACTAAAGGCTATATATTATTAATAAGCCTTACAATATTGTTTAAATATGTCTCACCCCAACTCTCAATAGTCAATAGGATGCAAATTGTTAGGCCTTTGACAAAATGATGCACACACATAAGATGAAGACAAGTAAAAAGAAAAACAGTCATATCAAGGGCCTAGAAAAGATGTTTTATTTTGCAAAAATATTTAGCAAAAAATGTTCTGTTCCCTGATGTTGGCCAGTTTGTTAATTGGGTTGACAAATATTACAGCAAATGAAATAATTTTACAAAGGCATGATACTACATCCACACTAATACATCACACATGCTTAGATGGATATACAATATAGTGACCTGTATTCATGTTGGAGTATTTCTCTGTAACATTTTTAATGGTTATTGCTTTGACACATTATAATTTAGGATCTAGTAAATCAACGAATGACATCACTTTCTAGGGTGCAATGGCTGCCACATACTTTGCTTTGAATCGATCACCCCAGGCCCCAAAACTGGAGCCAGTTCTGTCTTCCGGTCTAGCTCAGAGGCGAGGCATGAAAAGACTCACATCTACTCGTCTATAGCGCAGGAGTGTCTGTGACTTTAAAACGTGTCCAGGTTTTGAATCGTGATCCAGAGGACTGGCAAAGCATCTGGAGCAGACTGGAAAATCAGACAGACCACAGAGTGTCAACCAATCGCCAAAGAGCTGCACTGAAACTGCAGGTGTCAGGGGTTTGATGAAGTTCAGGTGCCGACATCACAGCTGTCAGGGCATGTTGTGTTCATTTTTAATAGTGGATCTCAGTTAATTGATCACAAACAAACTCTAATCATAGAAGTCACCAGAATATGCTGCAGATACTTCAACAGAGCCATGTTGACAGTAAAAGTTGCACTGACTAGTCGATTAGTTCATGCTTTGGGCCTGTGCCGACTAGTAACAATGACATACATATACCCTCATCTTTTCTGTATTATATCTGGAGCATATTTGCAATCACCAGAAGGTCTATAAAGTAATGTTAAACTAAAGTGATTTGCTTTCCCAAAGGATTCTACAAGGTAACTGCACAGTGGTCTAATGAAGACGGTCTTAAACAGCATGAATTTGCCAGGAGATTTGGGAGCTTTTGTTTCTCACCAGCTTCATCCAGTTGTGCAGACATTCTCCATAGCTAGTTATCAGACTGCTAATAGTGCTTTCCACTGATGTATTGACACGTGGACTAGTAGAAAAGAGTAATTGTGCAAGCACTAGAAGTTAGCAGCTCAGATTCTTTATAGTTTATTATAGTGCCAGCATTATTAGCATCTTTTGAACATGCATGTACAGTATGCTTTTTTAAGAGAAACAAATGTTATACATGGTTCTAACACGCTAACAACAGCACAAAGAAAATCTTGATCTTTATTTTATTCTTGTTATTCTTTATTCTTGTGTTTTGTTTGGCTGTTGTTAAATAATACTAAGATTTGTTGAATGCTGTTATGTGTCGAATATTTCACAAAAACAGTTGTTTTAAATTGTAATATTTATTAATTGTCTTTTATTTTTCGTATTTGGACCAAATTTGTTGATTTATGCATGTTTATTTATTTATTTTATTTATTTGTAAAGTGTCCTTTGCATAAACACAACAACTTAACAAATGCCACAAGTTTGCTCTAGATAAAGCAGACAATGTGACGTAAAATGTGACGTTTAAATGTCTCTACAACATTAATTTCTGCATATGGTTTTACTTTCCTGAAGACAGAAAGTGTTTGTATATACATTCTGAAATGGCCTACCAAAACCTAACTAACATGAGCATTAGCTATTAGTATTCTGTAGTCTGTAGGTATGGAAAACACATGCTTCACATACTGAGGTCATCATCTACACCTGCAGTGTAATTTATGATTCTATTAGATGATTTTAAAGGCAAACATTATTCCCACAGCACTCGCTCAACATGTTTAAAGATAATCAGAAATTGTATTTGCATGTCATGGAATATTTGTAGCAGCCTGACACAGTTTAATGAATGGCGTACAGGCTGAAAATAATCTTTATTTTGATAAAGAGATGCTATGACAGTCCAATATTTTTCTATGAATATGTTAATCACCTTAAATGAAGCTTTGTTGAGCAAACAAGACACATCCTGCTGTGTTTATACATACTTCTATCCAAACATTTTTTGCTGGTGTGGCTTATTTATGTATTTAAATATTTATTTTACATGTTAAAAATGCATCGCATTACACTTGTTTTTATGTTTTTTTGTTTTGTTTTTGCTGTTGATACTAATTTTATAGGAATCATTTATGTTTAAGAAAACGTGTCAGGAGATGAATGCTTCGGTTAACAAAACTGAACAGTTTACACATCCAGTGTAAAACCCATCAGCAGTAATAGTCGCATTATTGCCCCTGCTAGAAAAAAAACACTTATATTTTATGTTGGCTTGCATACTAAATGTTTATAAATAAACAGCACGGGTAACAAATCAAACTTGTTTTCATTTTGTAATGATTACAATGTGTGACACATTGTTTTCAGATTTGCTACATTTGTTTAAAGCAATATTTGGGGCAAAATGTAACACATTTAAATGGGCAGGACAATGTTATTCCATTTGAAAAAAACTGATACGTTTCCTTTAAGGAAATTTACATAGCAAACATGTAAATAAAGCAGAGTCGCACCATCTTGTCTCCTGACATGATAACTCGTGTCTTTATGCATTTATTAAGTACAAAAGAGTTACATATTAAGCGATTAATACAGTAAAAGCGATATATTAGTGACTTGCATGCAGCTCACGTGATCGCTGGAACTTTAAAAACAGCGTCAGTCTTCCGGTCTGAAAACGCGCCTCGCCCACGTTCCCCTGAAACTTCGATAAGACCCGCCCTACTGTTTCATGATTGGCTGAAAATAGCGCTTGCTGCTTTTTATTGGGCAGTCCAGACGTTATTTATGTTGCGGGCCAATCATAACAAACAGCTAACTGGGCTCTTGTCGCCGCGGGCTGATGGGTGTCAGTCTGAAACCGTGAGGAAGTGAGCGACTCTCAGTGATAAAACAGTAATGGACAAGTTGCGTCGTGTGTTAAGTGGTCGAGAGGAGAATGAAGAAGTGGGGCTTACGGCACAGGTATGAGGACTGAAGTTGTGCTTGTTTGTAGGTTTTGGTACATCTGTAAGTATTAAGACCAAGCATTTATGTTTTCTTAACTCCTTACACATGAACAATGCAGTACCGTGTTTTTACTAAATATATGCTAATGCTAATTTAGCATACTACACTTCTTTAGTCATATATATATATATATATGGACATTTGTTTGCCAGTGATTGTTAATAATATGTGTTAACTGATGATGTTTCATGCTTTCTGAGGGAAGGATTGTATGAGGTAAGGCCGTGACCTCTGGATGTTTCTGCAAGCCTGAAAAGTCGCTTTCTTCCCCTTGTCCCCTTAAAGTTTCTTCACATATTTTACGTAGCATTTTAAATGGATCATGTCATGGATCAATATAATAATTATTCTATTGAAATAAAAGTTTATTGCACTACAAAAATAGCTTTTAAATTGGTTATAATTTAAAAAAAAAACAAAACTTTACAACATGCTTTAGGACAGAACCACCTGCATGACCAAATCAATAATACACGGGAAAGATAGATAGTGTTCCTGTAAACAGCACAAGAACTAGAATCTGTGAGTAAAACAAGCCTGGTGTTATCATCTTAATCCATCTTAAAACCATTCCTGTGATCTTTGTGCAGTATGATGCAGGCTTTGTGAAAACAGCAGTTAACTGTATTTGGCATTTACCCAGAGGTCAGCATAACAATGGCCTTTTTAATTCAAGAGTCAGAGATTGGGTGGAAAGTGTCTGGTGTGTTAGAGCTGTACAAACATTATGAGTGGACCTAAAAGAGAAGAAAAGCATAAACATGCATGACATGACCCATTTAAATGATGTGGTTGGATGTCTAGGCCTAAATTGACTTTTAGTGCACTACTCAAAGTACAGACTTTGCAGTTTTACACAAAAGTTTAGATTGTAATGCCACAGGGCTGTAAGATATTGATATTTATTAGTGATACATTTGGATGAGTTTATACATCAGTTGCGTTGCTTGTTTCATTGCAAGTGTTTGTCGACCGACTTGTTTCTATGCTCTCTTCTCTCATTTGGCTTCAAGGCCAAATGCTCCCACAACTGAGTGGCATGGATCGTCTTTAAGGATTTTTCACACAAAGAAATGACAGAGACAGCGCAATCAGCTTATGTTAAATATGAACGACCTTCAGGTTGTACACACCTCAATGTAAAGTGCTGCTTCACTCTGCAGTGCTTAACAGCAGCACGCTGCAATCTGGACACTAAATGCTGTTTTCAAAAAGAATATTGACGTTCTTTTAAAGCCTTTAAAACACTTTGAATATTGATGCACACAATATGGTCATTGTGATTTAGATGTCCAATCAAAAACAATGATACACATTATTCCTGTTGTGTTTCTTTTGTGGGGCTGTATACATAAAGGAATGGTGTTAGTTGATCAGATGACTCAGGTAAACTCTTGTGTTGTAAGTCATGTGATGCCTGTAATTGTTCTCTGTAGATTCTGGATGGCACAACACTCGGGTTTGGTACACGGGTGAAGTGGTTTGTCATTTGTTTTGCAGCAGGGATCCTCTGCTCAATACTCGTAAGTATCATTTGTCTATGTATGTATCAGCTACTTTTACACATAGACCAACGATCACAGCCTCACCTTCCTCTTACAGCAGATGCTATCTAATGTGATGTTCAAAAGTTTACAAAAGTTTACAGCTCCAAAAAGATTGTTCTTTAATTAGACATCATTCTGAAATATGCCACACATTAGTCTTATGACTGAAAGCCACATTTACTCATTACAAAATGTTTTAAATGTTTCCTTGATTGAAAACATTGTGCTTTCTGGTGCAGCAGTGAAAACAGCTATTTACAGGTTTCAAACCTTTTCGGTTCTAGGTTGTAGAGTAAGTGTACCCATTAAGCCCAGGTGCCATTGACTTCAAATATAAAAAAATAGTGTCTTGTGTCATCAGGCTACTTCTTACTAACATGTCAGTATTTGTTGAACACCAATCACATTTGTCATTGTTGAGTTAAGCCTAACCATATTCATGCTGTCTCACTTCAAGTCGCCTCAAAACTTTGGTGTTTTGGGACCCCTCAGAAAAAAAAACATCTTCATTTCAACAAATGTGAACCGTGATCGTTGCAAAAAACACGGTTTCAGTTCTGTGGATTGAACAAAAAGAAAAACTTTAATCAACAGGATTGTACAGAAATATATTCCAGCAGCAATACTGAGTCTAACAGGTCCTTTGATGGCTCGGCGTTCTTTTCTTCTGCCAATTGCTTTCAGTTAGTGTTCAGCCCATGATAGAGCAGTGATAACACTGTACTGATAACTGTTACAACGGCATTCATTCACATTCATTACATTAAATGTAGAGGCCATTGCATTGTAACAAAATATTAAATTGAATTTATAAAGCACCCTTTTCAAGCAAAACATTTTACAGTTCAGGTTTTAAATGATATAAACACTGTTGGCTAAAGTCTAGCACAGCTCTAAATGCATTAGAGACATAAATGCATGTTGAAGCATGGCTCAAGTGTCAAGAATATTTGAGCCACTATAAACTGTATTTATGTGGTTATTTTAGCAGGAGCTTTGTAACACCACTAGATGGCAGAAGTGTTTAAAATGTTTGTGGGCAAAAGCTAAAATGAATTAATTTTGTGCTGTAAAGTTTTAGCAATTTAGCTTCCCAATAATGTTTGAATATTGACTGCTACATTATGTCTTGTGAAACAGGGAACAGCACTGCTCTTCCTCCCTAAAGCAGGAATTAAGCTGTTTGCAGTGTTTTACACCCTGGGAAATATTGCAGCTCTTTCAAGGTAAATAGAATTCTGGTTAAATGTTTATCCATTATGTGCACTGAAGATAATTCTATTTACTGTGTGTGCCATATATATATATATTACTAATACTATAAATAATACTATAATACTAATATAATAATACTATTAATACTATAAAGTAGCACATATCACTGAGTATTAGTGAGAAAGCGTCTGAGTTTAGGGATCTCATGACTTTTGTTCTGTGATATCATGCACAAATCACTTTTTACTACCAGTGAACTGTTTCCATCATCACTTTATTCAAGCCAGAATTAAAAAGGCATAAGTCATAATTTGCCAGCAGCCCAAAGTGGTCCAGAGGTCTCCTGAAATAAGTTGATATTATATGATAATATCTCTGTTACATTTGAACATGATTTCATAAGGAGGCTGACAGGATTACTGCTTTAAAATCCTGATTTGGGTTTGCTTTCATAACTTTTTTTATTACATAGAAAAGTAAGAATACATCTTCAGTGTTTAACTCAACCCTAGCTGAAAGCACTTTGCTTTCAAAATGTCCATTTGCATGTTGACAATCTTTTCATTGGGTCTGTAGGTTTGTTGTTCTTCTCTTACAGTGTTGTTGGGTTGCCATGGGGCAGGATGTTCTGTTCCCAGCCTAAAACGGGTCTGGCTAGTTCTCTGTAATGACAAGCAGGTAGAGTAGCTTCAGGAATCCACAGTACAGTGCCCATTTAAACCAATTATTTAAAAAAAATCCTGCATCTGTTTTAAAAAAACTAATTGGTTGATCTATCAAATATATAAATATTTTTATACATCTTGGTTACATGTATTGTGCTGTATTAAAGTAATACTATTCAGTTCTCAGAAAGCCATTGTGTTTGGCAGGGACAATTTACATCTTTTCACACAAATGAAAAGTTTTCTAGTGCTGTTTCCTGTAGTCGGCCAGAGGGACAGAGAGGTTTCTAGTACGGATATACAGTACGGTAGACTGTTATACAGATGTATAAAATACTGAAGGAAGTACTGAAGTCATAGCTGTATACAAGCAAATTAGCCACTTAAAATAGCTTAATGGACTCCTACTTATTTTTCTTTATGCAAAGTTTAATTTATTTGAAACTGTATTGATTTTTGGGTGAGCCAAATATGGGCCAGACTTTCTGGCATAATTGAAAGTCAGCCAGTGTTCCTGACATTCCAGGAAACATAACAATGGTGTACAGTCAGCTATTTACCATCTTGTTGCAGGTACCAGGGAAAGGCCCAGTTAGTAACCAGGGCAGTGAGATGAAAAAATGTCCCAGAAGTATTCCACTGGCATTCTCCCCAGCTGCCCCTGTGCATATCAGTGGACTGCTTTTCACTTTCAAACTCTTCCGCCTCTGAGAAATCATTAATCTGAGAAGTGAAGCTATAATGAGGTTTGATTAGTAACTCAGACTCTGTCTCTAATCATGTAGAGGTGAGGAGTTTTGCTGGGCACCCCATTAAAACAATAGCAGCTACCCTTCTGAATTCTGCACATGTGAGCAGATTTTAAAAAGCATGATCAGACTGAAGATCTGACACATACTGGAGAGTATCATGAACTCAACTGAACAACAACTGCTTATATTTTACATGAAGAACATAAGAAATAATATAATAGTGTGTTCATTAATAAAAAAAAAGTATGAATTAAAGTAAAAAAAATGAATGGACGTGTAAAATTTTTGGGCAGAAAAATATTCAACATACTTTCCTTTAGCTTTGGTTGGGTCATGTATTAAAAAATGTTTGAATCATAAGTTTTAGACTTAATATGAGTGATTTATATTCAGGACTTTTATTTCTTCCTTTTTGTCAATAAATAAACATTTGTTAGTAGGGAAAGCAAAAATTTGTGTTATTTTTAAGAATATTAAAGCAAGCTGAAAAATGTCAGACTACAACTGCTGGGTGTCTCGGGGTCACAGGGATGAGTATGACAATCACTGGCTGCATTCATTTTTATGTGACCAGGTTAAGGTTGCAGGGGTAACGCGTCCGTTTCTGTGAGACCTGAGCACCTTTGATCTCTTTTAAGTGAGACTGCTTCATTGTGTGCCTAATTCATCATCTTTTGCTGATGTGTCACAGTTAATAAGTTTATAAAAAACAATATTGCTCAAGAAAATATGCTAACTAGGGCCTTTCACTCAAAACAATCTATAATGTTTTCCTTTGTTGTTTTAGGGTTAGCATCCACTGCTATGGCTAGGTAGTTAATGGATAGTCAATATAAGCATGAAATTATTTTGCAGACAGTATAAAAAATAAGCAACATTTTGGCATTTTTATTTTAATGTGCTTTTATTAAGTTTTAAGCTTAAGTTTCATGAGAATGGTGACATGGATATTTAACAGCATTTCTAATAGAGATTTCAGTGGTAAAAACAATGTTGCAGTTGGTGAGTGGCAATCCATCCAAACCATTTTAAGTTAGTTGAATCAAACCTCTGATTCAGTTTAAGTCACTCCCTCAATTTTGTTCACTAAAGTGCTTGCATGGTATTTTTCAGATTTTACAATGTATATGCTCTGTATGTTTTGATGTAGGTAAATACAGTTACTTTGAGTGCTGAATGTGTGGCCTGTGATTTTTTTATTTTTTTTTTAACTTGTACTGTGTCACTGTTTTCTACAGCACTTGTTTCCTGATGGGACCCTTCAAACAGCTGAAGCGCATGTTTGAGCCCACCAGACTCATAGCCACTGTTATGATGCTGGTAAGGCTTTAACCTCAAAGCATCTTTTAGGTTATTTCTGTTATTGCTGTGTATGTTTAGGTGTTTTTGAATGGTTAATATTTAATAGCATTTGATCAACTGACTTTAGTTTGTCAGTGTCAGTATTTCAATTAATTTTAGCAGTTATTTCAGAATTCTGCCCATGTATTGCCATTAAATTGTATTAGAACATACAACATTATATGCGTGTTATATAGGTTTCTAGGTCATTGAAAAGGCAATCATATCATTCATGCAGGCCACAGAAATGCTTCACCCTTTGTGACAGTGTCAAATCTAAGTGAAGTAAGAGAGAAGATATTGCTGTATAGCAACGCGGCAGAGGTACAGTACAGAAAAAGAATGACTAAAACTAAACTAAATACACTGTACATAAATGAAGAGCTAATAGTGCTAAGCAACAATCCTGATACAGAACAGAGGGAGGCATTAAGAGAGAACAGCTGACAGGAGTCCAGCAGAATCACTGCAGCTCTCTGTGACACTTTCTCCTTTCATTTGTTTCTGCTCAATCTATTTACACTCAAAAACAGCATAATAGGAATCTATTATAACCAGACTATTATGAATGTTACATTCTTAGATGCTTTTTACCACCGCAATTCTTAATAAAGGATCAAAACAATAAGCCGTTAGTTAAGTAAATCAGTGGAGTACAGTCACGCACGTCTGTAATCAAATGTTTTTACTTCTCTTGGTTCCCCCAGCTGTTCCTTGTGCTGACATTATGTGCAGTCTTCTGGGTAAGTGCCTACATTTGTGCTTTCATTCTGTTGTTTCTGTTGACAATGTATCACTTTAAAAAGGTGCATGACTGGTTTTACTTCTTGCCCCTGCAGTGGAATAAAAAGGCTCTGGCAATAATTTTCTGCATTTTGCAGTTTTTGGCCATGACATGGTAGGTAAAATATAGAATTATTCTAGAAACAAACATTTTATCTGTAGATGCATTTTCATCCCCACTGTGAACACTTGATGAATTGCACTTTATTTGCTCTATGCTATTCTAGGGAAAATGGCACCATGCTTGTAGGACTGTGGTTTTTTTTGTCAATTGATGCACTATTTCTATTGTTTCTATTGTTTCTTTATTTGTAAGTCGCTTTAGATAAAAGCATCTGCTAAATGCATAAATGTAAATGTAACTTATATGTGTAACTTCAATGCTTTGGCATATTAATGTAAAAAGTAGAGCAAAAGTATTTATAATGTGGAAAATGCTCTGATTGGCACATGTATGACACAACGGTTATGTTTCTTTGTACACTCRGCGTGTGTGTGCGTGCGCGCGCGCGTGTGTGCGCGCGTGTGTGCGCGYGTGTGTGCGCGYGTGTGTGCGCGYGTGTGTGCGCGCGTGTGTGTGTTTGTTTGCCGTCAGTGTCTGGCTGCAGGTTTGAGGCAGATGGGTGACAAATTGGGACAGAAATAGACTCATCAACCTGAGTGTTGTGGTGGGTTATAAGTATGAATTTTTGCAGGTGTTGTGATAAAATATGGTATCGTTAAGACTACAGTTAGAACATTCTGTCAAATGAGCCAAGGAAATAAAAATATTGTATAGGGTTTGCTAAGGCAAGCAACAATGATACTATTATAGGAATCAAAACAATCTCCCAACTCCCATATTAAATAATGTAAAACATAAATATTAAGTATCATGCAACGGTAAGTTTTCAAATAACAAGCACCACTTTTCTTTTAGTGTTAAATTTTAACACTAAAAAATTTTCATACATTTTTCATTCAATTTATGTAGATTCAATTTATGTAGATTTATGTAGTGTTTTTGTGGATACTGTATGGTTCTAGGTGGAGGTGAGTTCATTATTGGCTTGTGAATTTGTTCACAGTTTGAGACACATTTTGACTTTTTAAAAACTATTTGCAGCCAAAGAATGAAAATTGGAAGTGAAAACGGGCAGATCATGGACAGTGTTCCTGTGCCACAAAGGCAGATAAATAGAATCGGGCAGTAGAACTAATCTGATTCACTATGTGTGTCCTGACCCAGCACTTGGCCACGAGCAGAGCACAGGTGCAGTGGACTGGGCTCACTGCTTGACTACTCTCAACAACTCCAACAGAGAAGACAAGGAATGTTACGTGTTTGTGGACTGACTTTATTTGCTGCATTTTACCTAAATGTCTTGCTTTATGTGCATTCCATTCTCAGAGTTAGAAATGGAAGGCTTGTAAGGACATGCCTAGCTTTATAAAAGTTTACACAGCAGTATTGTGAGTGCATGTGTTTGTGTATTTATGGATGGGTGGGCCATAAAAGCGCTACTGGCTGCTCAGTTTTACCTTCCTCCACACCGTGTACACAACCAGCAGTCTTCCTCTTACAACAGAAGCAGATATCTCTGCAGTAACCACGAGACGGCTCCATATATACAAGATACTGCAAGTTCAAAATAAGTTGTGACCAATCAGATGCATCAGCCATCCCACAGAGTTCCCGGAAACTTTAGCATTTCATTTGAAAAACTGACTGTATAACACATTTTATAAGTATAATTAATAATAAAATAATATACTTCCATTTACTTATTTGGCAGATGCTTTTATTCAAAGCGACTTCCAATGAATTGACCATTATATCCAATATCCAAAGACGATTGGATATTAACGTGTGGATGTGTGTGTATTTTGTCCATAGGTACAGCATCTCCTATATTCCATTTGCACGGTAAGTATGTAACACATCTGTTTAATTCTGTATTGTTTTATTCTGTTTTTAATATGTAGCCAGTAAAGCTAGTAAATCTTTAGTTTGTGAAATTTATAATAAAAGATTTTACAATTAAAATACCCCTTATCTGTGACAAAATGAGTCGAGTTTCACTGAGAAATTGCTGTAATGCATATGAAGTTTGGCAAAAAGACACCAATGTGACCAACTGTGAATTCAGTTGTAAGATTTATTACCAATTACAATTGGAACTGTTGACATTATTAATTGTTTTGCGTTATATTCCCATGGTAAAACAATAATAGCCTCCCATTACTTATTGCTTTATTTGTATATTATTATTAATATTCTTTGTATTCATTATGAGCTATTTAAAGCAAATCATAAACATTCCAAATCTATGCCAGACTGTATAGACTAGCATTTAAAACTCTCCAAAGTTAGTTAGTCAGCCCAACTAGCTCTACTGTCCATTAAACCTCAGACAATCACAGGGGATTTGGAAGTCCCCAAATGGCAGTGTGTGACACCCTCTGTGTGGTTGTGTGTTGGGTGGGATTGAGTTGTGTACACAGAGGAGCTCAGTTCCCTGAATGACAACATGTTGGTATTTACTTATGGCTATATGGCTGTTACTCTTCACCATATGGCACTGATCCTCTACTGAGGTGCACGGCTCTCCCAGTGCCATATTAACAGCTGCTTGTTTCTCTGCCATCATTTCTGATGGTTTTGTGTAGGGGCTCATCTAGATTTCTTTGTTTGGATCTCCTGTGGTGGGCTGCAGAGAGTGTTTGTAAAATGTGTCCTCTCAGTAAGACATGCAGAGTGACTGAACTGTCACCTGCTTATGACCTTAGAGAGGATAGGGGCTGTAACATTACAGAAACAGTTCAGCCAAAAATTAAAATGATCTTACTTGCTAATCTTTGTCATACCAAATAGATATTTTTGGCATAATCTCAAATTTAAATGAAAGCATTTAAATGTGAAAATGAAAGCACTCTGTTTTGTGAAGTTTCTCTTCTTTTATGAAGAAACCCCCACCCCCCACAATGGCATTCTCCAGGAACAGCCCTCCTGAATGAATCCTGTATTCCACCTGCTGCTTTCCTTTCATCTAAAGACCAAACCTTCTCTCCATTTATCTTTGGATAATTCATCTTTAAAGGAAGCTCTTTTGACCATGATTACATGCTGCTGTTTTCATGCTGCAGTATCTGTAAAGCTTGTGTTAGGCTCTTTTTATTGTTTTCACAGGCTTGTGTTTGGAACATTGTCTTCATTCACAGGGAGCATATCTTTTGTCTAACAATGATTTGTTTTCATTTGTTTAGATTTGGAATCCATAAAGGAACTGCATTTTTTAGATATTTTTAATAGTGTCAGCAGCATAAGGCAGAGGTTTTTCAATTCATCACACAGAAATGTTTACATAACATTTACAAATGTTTACACTGTTACAATGGCTGTAATTTGGTAACATAAAAGCACTCAAATGCATAAATATAGAGATATACATAAATATACAGATATGTATGTACATGTACACAGATAGACATACACACATTTTCCTGTTCAGCTGTCTTCAGGAAATCCATGTGCTGCAGTCAGAACATCAGTTGCTCTCATATTTCGTCAGAAAGCATCAGAAGTTAATCATTTATTTATGTGCTTTAAAGGCTAAACTGCTGCTCTGCTTTTGGCTAGCATGTGTAATGTGGGAGAGACAAGTAATGTCTACAGATGTTCCTCACTCTCTTTCCCTGAATTTCTTTTAACCTTGTCTGCTTTCACGCCTCCTCCACTTCCTGTGAATTTTGAGCATGGCAAAGTCTGCATAGCAACACATTTAGAGAGGGTGACAGAAGCGGAGAAGGGAGGGAAGGGGTGGAGGCTGAGGTGGGAGGCACCGTGACCTTGTTCTGCTGTTGCCTTGGAAACCGTGATGGTTACCTCATCCTTTCAATCCATACTAGGGCTGGAAGATGTAGCAAAAATGATATCATGCTGTTCAACATTTGATGATGAATGCATGTAAATGTTTATGTATTGGCAGTGAAATACTTTATAAAGGGTAATGTGTTTATTTAGATTTTTACAGTATTTTCCTGCATTAATCACAGCACACTTTCCCACATTGTGTTTTTACTAAATAAACACACAAAAGAATGATTTTTAATATTTTTTACTTATATTTACCAGTATAATAACATGATGAGAAATGCATAATAAATATAGCATACAATTATTTAAATCAATTCAGTTAACGTTTTTGAGTGATTTAAATTAAAATAATGGTTAATTGATTCACATGAATCTACTTTATAAACAAAGATCTGAAATTTGTCGTTTATGTAACAGATGGGAAAAAAGAGGGATTTGTGATGACATTAAAAAGCAAGTAATTTCAACAAAACCGATTGTACGCAGGGACTGGAAATGTGCACCAAAATATGCACAAATGCACAAGCTCTGCTCAGCCAGATAGATGGTCCTGTTTTCAAGGAATTACACTGAATATTAAATGAATAAACAGCATTAACAGCATGCTGTCATTTTATGTAGGATTAAATATCAATTCAAAATTTTAACCGTCTGTTTATTTGAATATCAGCCAAATAGAAATCATTATTAAATGATCATAGTCTATTATAGTCTAGACATTAATAAATATGTTTGTATTTTCACAGAGATGCTGTTATCAAGTGCTTCACTTCCTGTTTGAGCTAAACTCCAGTATTTCATCAGATGTCAGGTCCTGCTTTGGAGGAGTAAATATGTAAAATATGCCACATTTGGAAATTATTTTCATCTCAGAACCTGCTGCGCAGTTCTTGACGACCTAAAACATGCCATTCTTTGTCTTAATTTTAAATGAATGTGTGAATAATATGAGTGCATATGTAATATCTGCATTTAGAATACTCTTAGAAGTGTTTTCTTAATCTGTTTTTCCAAAGGCTTTATTATTTTCATTTTTTGTGTGTAGAGGCAAAATGCTTTAAAGGAATAGTGCACCAAAAACAAATTCATGTTTCAATGTCTCCATAAATCAATCACTTACCTTTCACTACTACCCACTGAACACAATGCTTAAGAATTTTGTCACTTCTGTTTTCCATATAGTTAAAGTAAACAAGTAAATGAGACTGTCAGTCACTGACATTCATTCTTTAATCTGCTTTCATGTTCTGCTGAAGAAACAATGATATGGTTTTGAAAGGATTTTGGATGAACTGTTCCTTTAAATGATGTTTAATACACTATACTGCCAGTTAAACTAAATGAAAAATGTGTGCCTTAATATTAAGTATGATGTTTATGAATGAAGTTTGTTATTGCTGTTGACTTGTACAGAATATAACCTAGTAATAAATAACCAAATACGGTAACCAAAAGAAGGATAAAACATTTTCATTCCACCAACCAAATAAATGCACTATTTTTGTTCTGTGATTTATTTGCCTGCTTCTTAGGGAGTTAATGTGTCACGTTCTGCTATAGCTGATGTTTTCTTACGTATGATGTTTATAATGTTGCTTGTCTGAGCCCAGGGCAACAGAGCAGCTGTCTCTCCCCACACTGAATCTATGTGTCTGGCTCTCTATGGACGGTTCATTTAAGAAACAATGTGTTCTGTTTTTAAACACGTATGAGCAGATTCTCCCACATGAGCAGATACAAATTTCATCTTAAGCTCAGCCTTACATGGTCTTAAAGTGACCTAATAACCTAGAGTAGTTTGTCTGTTTTTAGAGGCTGTGGTTCCATAGACATGGTTTCCATGACAACTGTGGGAGTGCGCTGTTTTGTTGAGCATCCCTCCTCCATTGCACACTACAGTTCTGCACAATGCTGATCACATGACCATAATTATCATGGTGTGTCCCCTGAGATACTGAGAGGATATGATGCTTTACATTTTAAACAAGGATTGTACACTAAAAAAGCATCAGTACAGAATGCTTGAGCCAGTGTGTGTAGGAATAGTGTGAAGGAATAGTTGAGTTCTGAATATTCGGTGTAAATATTCTGTTGAACTACAGCTGTAGTTCAGTCCATTGTAACATTTGACACATTAGAATTGAGAACATCTGAATTTTCATGTCCTGATAAAGAAACAGAATCTTTGTTACTGTAGGGTAAATTGTCCTAATGTGGGACACTTAAGTCATACAAATCATAGCTGTACCACCATGTGATCAGTCAGTTAATATCTCCACAGTCATAAGTCAAGCTTAACACTGTAATATACTACAAAAGTCGAAATACAAAAAATGTCCAATATTAGGGCAAGCAACCCATACATTTTGTTACACTAGTCTAAAAAGAAACATTGACAAAAACAGGCAAAAAGGAGATTTGTCTCCTATCCATATAATTAAATTCAAAAGTCAATCTATTGATATTGTCGGTAAAAATAAGCAACTGTTTTTGGGTGCTGTTTAACAGCAGGAAAACTGTCCAAATTTTATTCACACTGGGGCAGAAACACTTTAAATTTAAAATACTTTAAACCGCCACCACTGTTAAGTTATGAATAGTTGGAATAGAGAAAGACAAATCGATAGCAATAAAGGCAGCTTATCTTTAACCTTGCCTGATCTATACAAGGTCACCAAGGAGAAAATATTGACCATCACCCAGTAAATACCATTGGTTGGATCTAAGTTGATGCTCCAATAGCTGCATTTGTTGTTAAAGGGTGCCTTCTCCAGACTGCATGCTTCAGCTCTTTCCACAAACATTCAGTTGGATTCAGATCAGGACTCATAGAAGGCCACTTTAGAACAGTCCAATGTTTTGTTACATTCTTGGTGTTTTTAGCTGTGTTTTCGGTCATTATCTTGTTGAAGGACCCATGATATGCAACTGAGACTTGATAGTGTTGAGATTTCATTGTACCCTGCACAGATCCCAGACACCTTGTGCCAGATGCAGCAAAGCAGCTCCAGAACATAACCGAGCTCCTCCATGGTTCACAGTAGGTACTGTGTTCTTTTCTTTGTGTGTTTCATTGTTCGTCTGTGAACATGAGCTAATGTGACCTGCCAAAAATCTCCAAAAAAGAATGTTTGTCTCATTTGTCCAATACATTCTCCCAGAAGCTTGGTGGCATGTCAGTATGCATTTTGGCAAATTCCAGTCTTGCTTTTTTATATGATAAAAGTCCTCCTTGGTCATTTTCTATGAAGTCCACTTCTGTGAATTCCAAACAGTGCCGGATAGTGCAATCTGACTACTTTTCACCCTTTAAATAGGCAGACTCACTGATTATAAGTTTGAAAACACCTGTGATGATAATTAGAGAACACACTTTAGTTTAAAATGTCAATTGTCAAATATATAAATGCTGGTCATATAATTAGAATATCCTCAAAAGTTGATTTATTTCACTAATTGTATTCAAACAGAGAAACTTGTATAATGTATATTTTCAATCCACACAGACTGATGTATTTTTTTTCATTTTTCTGTCATTTATTTCTTTTCATTTTTATGATTATAATTGACAACTAATGAAACCTCCAAATTCACTATCTCAGAAAATTAGAATATTACTTAAGACCAATACAAAGGATTTGTAGACATCTTGGAATCTTAGCCAACTGAAAGTATGAACAAGAAAAGTATGAGCATGTAAAGCACTCAATACTTTGTTGGGGCTCTTTTTGCCTGAAATACTGCAGCAGTCAATCAGTCTGTGGCACTGCTCAGATGTTATGAGAGCCCAGGTTGCTCTGATAGTGGCCTTCAGCTCTTCTGCAATGTTGGGTCTGGCAAATCACATCTTCCTCTTCACAAGTTCAGGTGAGTTTGCTGGCCAATTAGGAACAGGGATACCATGGTCCTTAAACCAGGTACTGGTAGCTTTGGCAATGTGTGCAGGTGCTAATCCTTTTAGAAAATGAAATCTGCATCTCCATAAAGTTTGTCATTGGTTCATGCAG
>JBAJNP010007952.1:0-21311 GCA_036877545.1 Yasuhikotakia modesta | reverse complement strand
CAGGCTCCACCTGCCTGTGCTCGCTTCATTCAGGTTTGAAGCTAATCCGAGCAGCGCAAAGCAAGTGCTTTTATAGTTTCCTGGTCATGTCGCCACCCCGTCTGTGACGACACGCCCTGTAATCAGTGATTTGACACACCTGTATCAGAGTGCATAAAAGCTGGAAGCGTTCCAATAGCGTTTGGACTCAGCGTCACGTTCCCTTCAGGGAACCAGGGTTACATACGTAACCTGAGACGTTCTCCAAGTTTGAAGTAACAATAATATGTAACACACATCTTAGAATTGAACATAGCATCAACTCTAAAAGGGGATTCAGGAAGGTGACAGGTAAGTAAGTCAGTAAGTTAACTTTACCTTTTAATTTCTTAATGTGAGGCATAATAGCTTGTGCTGTTTTACTAATCAGTTTTGTCTGATCTAGCCTACATTTCTCCATAATGGTTCCTTACCGTGGATACCGTGGTTACTTCTGTGGATATACCTAGTGAGATATTAAAAACATTTTCCAGCTCTGTATTTATTTCTTTTTATTCACAAAATGTAATTTAGTCCTGACTGCTTTAGTCTTTCTCTAGTAATTCATTTATCATCCTCACAAGCTCCACAAAAGCAGGAAGTCCCCTTGAATGTTCAGTCATACCAAGGCTTGTTGACAATTAGTCGTTATTTCTTCAGCTGACAAGGCTTGTGAGGCAGCTAGTATGGCATGTAAATGGCATGTAAATGGGGTAAAAAAATTCACATGCAAAGGGATTTCACACATCTAACTTCCACTTCACAGCTGTAGGCGCTATCGTGTGTGTGTGTGTGTGTGTGTGTGTGTGTAAATATGAAGAGCACCCACCAAGTGAAGGTGTTATCAGTTTACAATCTCACCCCTCCTTACAGCAACTCATTAAGCTGGTTTCCCTAGAAACAATAGTGAGTACATTAGAGTCCCTGTCCATTAGCTCCCAATCCAGCTTCATGCTAATGAATGCCATGAATATTAATAAAATAACCAGTGATAAGGGAAAGCAAATCCTCCTATTGATTAGAGAGAGTCATGATAAAAGTCAAATTAACTGCTTGCGCTCATGCTCTGTTAAAAGAATCAACAGAGGTGGCATTTAAAGAGATAGTTCGCCTAAAAATGGAAATTCTGTAAACATTTCCAACACCAAAATTATTCAACAGATTTCTTTTTCTGTGAAACATAGGGTAATTTCTTGGTTGTTTTTTTCTTTCTTTTTATTAAACTATTTAACCCATTTACTACATATAATGAAAGTAAATGGGGACTGCCAAGCTCCAAAGGAAAACAAGTCCATGAAAAATAAATTATGCCATTCACAATATTTCTATTCATAATATTTCAATAAAATTCAAATATGGTGTCAATGGACATCGGTGGTGTTCTGTGAATAACAAATTGGATTTTAAATATGTTCCCCACATACATTATTGTATGGATGTAGAAGACTCTGAATCATAGTGCACAACAATTCCGGACTACTTTTAAGATTATTTTATGTTGATGTTTCATCTTTTAGGAGCTTCACAAGTATTTTCATTTATATCGATTTGACAATCCAGTCCTCACAACCGCAACTAACACAAGATAATGCGTTCAGGTAGAAAAGTCATACCACGTTTTAAAGTGGTTCACACGGGTTGATTTCAAAGCCATTTAAGAAGTCAAGAAGAAGACGAATTTCCTGCCCATGCTGTCTAGAGAGAGGATATGAGAGGAAGTCTTAGATGTCTCTAAGGCACAGGTAATGAAGGTGCCTTAATCAGTTAGCTGGTTCTGCTTGTTGCATGCTCTGTCACATATCCACTTAAATATAGTAAATGTGACATGAAGGATAAAATAGCCCTGGTTTATTAGGCTTAGTCTCACTCCCAGGCTTTGGCCAGGCAAACGAGGTGACAGCTGTTTATCACATTGTAACTTTACAGAAGACAAGCACATAATCACTGTGTTAATACTATTTGAATGGTGTAAGTTTGAAACTCTTGGATTAATATAAAGCTAAGGAGAAAAAAGCATATTTTTACATGCAGAATGTTCCGGTAGTGACAAAAGATCAAATAGCTTAGAGGTTAACCTGTGATTATTCTCAAGCACTCACAGTGGATGCCTGTGCTACTCTGACCAGAGCACTGTCCAAAACTGCTCCCTGTCCATTATATAGTGCACTATATATGTCAGCCATTTTGTAGTGTTGCTTAAATTCTTTAAGGTATACATAGTCAAAACTGTAGCAATTTGTAGCGCATGTACATCCAATATATTTGGTTAGCTGACCTCTATATTGCCAATAATGATGCCCAGTTGCAGAAATAATACCCAGTTTGGTAGGAGTATTCTAAGATACTAAAAAAATTGCATTGTACATTGGTTCATGTACACCTGTTCATATTTATTTAAGTGTATGATAATGTACAAACAGTATATATGATGACATGTTACATATGATGGGTATATCTAACAGCTGCCTTTGAATGACACATTCCAAGGGTGGAATCAAGGTATGTCCAAAATAAATGTCTGCATCACTTTCTGTGTCCTGCGATACCTTAATATGATACATTTTGAAAGTCGCATAGATATCCTTCAATGCCTTTGATATCACACAACATGAGGAAGGTGACTGGTCAAGCAGGTACATGTTAAATATTTGATTGGTTATTGCCAAATTGCTCTTTGGTTATATTTCAAATATAGTTTCATTATGTTGTCTATGAAGCCTGTCCAAAACTGACATGCCTTCACAGCCTCTGAAGTCATTGACTGATAGGACAGCAGGGCAACAAGATTAAGATTTGTTGCCTAAGATTTCAGATGTGCCCTCATAACACTTAACAACACTCTACAGCACATTGTATTTACATAAACATCCAGTTTAGTTATTTCTCATTTATTTTCTTTCTCTCTTGGTGAATTATGTGGCTTTTACTATATAGACAAAATGTAAGGTAAATAAATAAGGGAAAATGTTATGTCCCCGTTTAAGAGAATGTGACTAAAGCAGCTCTTTCAAGTGGTCACTACAAGTGCATTTGCAAACTGTAGTATTGTTTACAAGAGCCTCCACAAAGACTCTTGAATCTCTCCTTTTGACATCTACAATACACTTCACAGTGTCTTCAGAGTGTCTCCACTTTTTTGTGTCAAGAATGACTCTTCTAGTGCATTTTATGGAAGATGCAGCAGTGACTTGAATGTGTAATGCACTGCTCGCATGACAGGAAGTAAACTTGGCTGAAACAGAGTGCCTTTTCTTACCCCCATTTTTGCTACTGTCACCCAAGCCTCAAGCCATTGCATTCATCATGATTTCAAAAAGATTTCTCTGACATCATCTACAATATGACAGCTCAGGACTGGTGAGCACTGGCCACTGTCCAATCGTCAGCTGAATAAACACAGAACATTTGCTTGAGCAGGTTTGCAGACCCAGTCATGTTTGTCTTTCGGGCCTAAGCCCCTACTGTGCTCCTCCTCTTGGTTTCTGAAGGGCTGGGGGGCACCACTAACTTACAACAGTGTTGGACTTTTAGTATGTGATGGGTAAGGCTGCTAATGGCCCAACTCTTTGAAGACGTGTTCCTTATGTGGTCTACACCAGCAAAGGCCTTTGAAGTGTCACAACAGTGTGAAACAAGAATGAAGGGGTAACAGTCACTAAAGAGTCACAAGTGCTTACTGTCTCTGTCTACAAATCTTGTATCCTCTTCAATAAAGACTCTGAAATAAAAAAACAAACTGATTATAACATGCATCTTATGGATTTAAATGTATAATTGAAACGAATTGCAAATGAAAGTGAATACTTGAAAACAGCATTGTCTATTCAAATTCTGTGTATTTTAAATAAGTTCTGTTTTGCAAATTTAAATACCACTTGTTTCACTTCTATATCTGCATGTTGTCAGAAACTCAAACAACATTCAATAAAAACAACATGTGATCATGTATTTATGCAGTCCAACTAACAAAGAACAGTACTGTGCAGTACAGCTTTAGCAAAGTATTTCTTAATCTGAAAATGTTATGCATCCTAGACCTGTATAACCACTGATAAACTACTGATATGTAAACATATGTAATAAAGAATATATGCAATAAATAAATATAAAATATTTAATAAATATATAAAATTTAAATATTTATTAAGTTAATAATAATATTTAACATATCTTCTCCCATTACATTTCTTTGGAGGTAATGTGTTTTTATGTAGCACATGCATTTTATTTATTCTTTCATTCAAATACAGAAAATAAGAATAGCAACCTAAAGTACTTATTAAACATCTGTAAAGTTTAATGTAAATTTGGAAAAAGGTTACTTTTTCCACATATAACTGCAAATTTTCGTCTTCTTAACTTAAAATACCAATTATGTCAATAAAGTTCTCAAAATTTCATAGAACATTGCTTATAACACTCTACACCACACTTGTAACCACATTATTAACATTTCTCTATCTACAAACATTTCATTCACCTTAAGCCCTTAAAACCAACAGGGGCAAATGCAGATGATAAACTATTTGGATGCTAGACAGTGACAAACAATGTAACATAACAAAGCTAATGTAAACATATAAAGGAAGCTGTAGGATCTTCTATTCACCCGGAGATTCTTGTTTGGAGATGCTCTTGCCTAAGTTCACAAAGACACACTAATTCTGCTATTGCTGTCAATTTAAACAAATAACAATGATGAAAAGGGCACTTCCAGAGAATGTATAATGCAGTAAGAAGGAGCAATGAGCTCATCAATGGATCTCCTACGCATCACAACAGCCAGTGCAGGGCAGGACAGGCTCAATATTTACATTTCCTTTTTGAAATTTGGTGAAAGGTTTTCTTTAACCCACAGAGGGCCGAATGAGAATTGGTAGATATTAAGAGATTAAAAGGTGAAGGGGACGCTGAGGAAGGAGAGTAAGAGACTAAAGTAAATCCTGGCCTGGGGGGCTGATGTTAAAACACAATAGAAAGAGCAGTAAAGCAGTCAACTGTTTTTTTCTTCACCCCCTTATACAAGTGCCACCTGCATTACAATTAACCTCATGGCAACCTTGATTAGTGATGGCCTATTGTCTCACCCCCCATTAGGGCAATAACCTCCTCTCTACCCCTCAACACCCCTCTCCCACCTCCACAATCGACAAATCAAACTGAAGTTGCTAGCAGGGCGCCCTGTTCGGCAGTGTCAGGGACCTGACCCCCATCACAACAGAAGGAGATGTGCATGTGGTTTTGTAGAGTATGTATGGCTCTACCTGTGTGGGTTGTATCCTTTAACCTGCATGGGCTGAAGCCAGTGATACTAACTTTAGGCCACACTTGGTATTGCTCCAAAGGATTATGCCCATTGCATGTCATTTAGTTTGTAAGAGTACTATGCAAGTTAAAATCAACATAAAATTTAAATGTATTGAATTTACTAATTCCTGGTGTTACTGAGAATGAATTCAAAAACAAAGCATTATGTTTCTTATCTCATTTTTTTTTAACCTTTTCCCTCCAATCACCGGCACTACAAACACCCACCCACTTTTCACTAACCAATTAAGTGCTAAAGTTATTTTTTACTTTTTAATTGAAATTTCTAGTTCATTCAAATGTCTGATTACAGACATTAAAAAAGTTGCAAATATAATTTCATGTTGCCTGTAATTACATTTTTTACAATTATGTTTTCTTATTTACAAAATAGTCAAGCAACATCCGATTAAAATCACCATGAAACAGATGTTATGACTGTCTGGTGCCGTGACACTCTATGGTAACATATATTAGAGTGAAGCAGATTCTGTAATGTGAATAAAACACAGGACAGGGCTTGATTTAATTTTGGGGAGTGTATTGGACCCCTGGAATTTGGATGGGTAGAGACTGCCATTGGTCACAGGACATATGCAATTATGAGACACCTATTTTTATTTGATTATGAGGGCACATGATTTTAAAAAAGGGTAATGCACAGATACAATTTAAATAAAATGTATAAAAACACTGTAATATTCCATAAAAATAAAATATTTAGATTTTGTGGTAATGTGTAGCTTTTAAGTTTATAATGTTTGAGTATTAATAGACCTTAGCTACCATACAGCTTCCCAGTAACCTAGTCTTGCTGTTTTACACCCACTCAGATACAGTTAAAATCACTGAGCAATAACCAAGCTCTTGCATTAATTTTGTGGCAGAAATAGTCATGATACATTTACCAGAGGGATGCCTGCAACATTGGGGTAGTTGTACAAGCTGGGTGGAAAACAAGGAAGTTGCTCTGAAAACACCTGTCAGCTGTTTTGCCCAACAATGCCATAAGGCTAACCAATGGGAGAGTACCAGAGCCTTATTTTATTTAATGATGTATGCAAAGGATTGAAGGGGTATCTGTGCAAACAACATTCATAAAAACTACCTACCATTTCACCATGCATAGTACAATTAATAACATTAATTGTTATTTAAGGGTCTGTGTTTAAATATTTTTCTGATATTTTTCAAAAACATAGTATATAATGAGAATACAATGAGACATGATGGATGATGAAGAAGTTGTCTATAGGAGGAGGTGATGGAATTGAACGAGGGTTTGATGTCTCCCTGAAAAGTTGATTTAGAGGCAGAGCAAGTGTTTTACATTTTGATGAAAGATTACAAAGACAATATTTTTACCATTACTTTTTTGCCAAAGGGAAAATTAACTGAAGCATTATATAGAATGTAAATCTTACCCTTCATCTATTCATGTTAGGGATGCATGGATACAATACATCTGGGAAGCATTTCACACATTCAATAAAAATTTGTTCTTTAATTTAAAAAAGAAGCAAGCTGAACTTGACTCAATTATGTAAATCGCTGGTGAGTGACGTTTAATAGGACAAGTGTGTGAAGCAAATGGGTAAAAGAAAACGGGGTTGGAAACGACAATCCCAGGAGGTCTCTAATAAGGGGGTAGAGGAGCGAGAGCAAGTTTGCCATGCACTGAGTAGCACGTGCTGTAGTAAACTAGAGGCTAATCCAACCCCCGCTGCGTGGCTTCCCTAGAGGTCTAATACTATGCACTCATTGAAGCAAAACCCCCTGCTTGCGGCAGCCCCTGCCAAACCCTACAACACCCCCCAGTTATTCTACCCCCGATGGCACACACAACATCTTTGACACCCTATCACTGCTCCAGCATATGGCCACGAGTCTTTCTGTCACTCAGTGCAATACCCCCATCAGAAATTCATCCCTTCTATGTGCAATTTGCCATAGTCAGAGAAAACAATCTGAGTAATTAGAAAACAATTAGAGATTACATGTTTGAAAACCTTGACTACACTGCGATAATTTCCATGGTGACTAATAAACCTGTACAAGCAAGGGTGGAGAAATGAAATATTATTTTGTGTGTGCGCAACATAAAGCTTAAGTAAGGAAACCTACCTTGTTGAATTCAGGGGCATTGTGTTGTTTTGTATATTTATCCTGGTTAGTGGATATTCCCTGGACTCCCTCAGGCTCTAATCTGTTTTCCATGTCATTGTGGTAAACTGTGTTATTTAGTTAGGAGCGCATAATTCTGTTTTCTATACATAGGGATGTCACCCAGAGGACCAGGCATTGGGAGAGTGCACACATGCTGTATCAAAGCGATTCCATGCCTGTGTCGGCTTAACGTGTTTAGGATGTGTGAATACAAATGTGGCTGAGAATCCCGCTTGATCCCAGGAATCTCATGATTAGAGGATTTCATCCCAGCCAGGCAGAGAGTAACACTCCCAGTATATTATCACTTATATAATTGTTCATTTACAAATCAAATAGTGCACTTTTAAAATAAATAAAATGGACAATTTGACAATTTATGATAGTTACAAATCCAGCTTATTCTGATTTCTGATTCACATCTAAGTTAGCTGTAAACCGCTGCAAAATACATACTTGCCAATGCACATTTTATATTAATGAGGTGAGTTGGAATGCTGCTTGGTAACCAAAACAGCCTACAGTTAGACTAATAACCTATATTAACTGGGCATAGAATTGTTTATTGCACTTATTCAAATTATTACATTTTTATATACAAATTAATTAGTGAAAATCTGTGTATTTTATTGGGTTACTGTTGCAATAAGCAGCTCCTCAATAATAACTGGATGTGCCTCACAGTTCATTTTTGTTGGCAACAAAATCACTTCTACATTACATTGACCTTTTATCCATTTGGCAGATGCTTTTATTCAAAGTAAATTGAAGTTATACATTTTATCAGGAATTGTGTTCCCTGGGACCAAACTGCTAATGCAATGCTCTACCAGTTGAGCTACAGAAACACTTCCTACTTATATATATTTGAGAGTGATCAGAGAGGCATTTGTAAAGCATGAATTTAATGCAAGCTGCACAAAAAGTGTAATACTTATTTAATAAATACTGCATCTCAGGGCTTATAAACCCTTAAAATACTTTTATTACCTTTGGCTGCAATTAAATGCATTGAGCTTTAGTTATTAATCTCCTTCCCTTCAGATATATAATACATACCTCTATGTCAAAGCCAAATCTGCATTGCCAAGAAAACTTTTTCCTCCTAGGGAAAATGTAAGAGCAGGTGAAGTTGTATCTCACAATTGGGGGCCAGATTTTGTTTCACAAATTTGCTCCTGTTGTAACTGTGGAAAGTCCCAGCACAGCAGCACAACAATTATATCCAGGTGCAAGAATTTGATTCAACAAATTCTAGGTGGATACATCCAGGGTTTTTTTCCCGACATCCCTCCTGTTCTCACTCCCCCATTGGAACAGCCAGGACCAGATGCCCTTGGAAAAAAAAACAAAAAATACTCCAGCCCACATGTGACTGAGGACCTTGACGAAAAACCTGAAGCTCATCCAGTAACTTGAAAGTCATAAAGCATGTTGTTTATTATAATAATTAGAATGGCAGGAACCAGAGACTAGACTGAAAGATAATGGGACATGCTAATGAGTGTGGAAACGAGCCAATCAGATGAGGATAAAGAGGTGGAGAAGTGTGATCTTTTGCCAGGGGTGCACATAAACTGGGATGTAATGTAATCTGGAGTAAATCTACAGACTTGTTTGTTGAATAAAGAGGAATGAATAGGCAATATGGATGGGATACCAATATCATTAATGATCTTTATACATTAAGTTTTTGCTAAACAAAACAGTACTTCGAATTAAATACCAAAGTATCTTTAACTACACCTTCTGATATTAACAGCCTGTCAGTAATCACACTAGTCAGTGATAAATGGTGATAATAGTTCTAAGTAATGTAAATGGTGAAGTAATATTAGACATTAATTCTGAATTAATTTTGAACTGATTTAGTAAGTAGGCTGTTTAACTGAAATTGATTTGTTAATGGGAGCAGATCTGATAAATATCAATCAGTTTCACTGTTTTATTATTGTTTTTTTATGATAGTGTTAAGGGGTTTATACTAGGCCTGCACTCTAGACATGCCATGCTTAATTAAGACCTCGGTTGCTGCTGTAGTCCCCCTAAAAATGTGACAGGGACGGACATAAATAACCCTCTTTGCTGACCCTAAAAACCACATCACCCCTCTCACATGAAGTGCCTGATCACTAAGAGCTTGGAAAAGGCTCGTAAATCTTTAGGAAACGAGACGTTGTCTTCATTGCCTGCCATAGCAGAAACAAAAAATGTAACAGAGGACGCAGCTCGTTCCTTGCTCTCTCTAAATGGTGGGAGCACAGGTGGCAAAAGGACAGGGGGCATGGATCCTGGTTTAATGAGGGTACCCTGATAAACTGGGGCGGCAGATTGCCACCACACTGCCAAGATCTCACACATGCTGTGTGTGTGTGTGTATGCAGGCTTGTGTGTGTTCATGTGTTTCTGCGGTGATGTACGTAGGTGTTTCTGTGTGCGATTACATATGTTGTGTGCTCGTAGGAGCCCTTCTGTTGATGCGTAATTCATGTACAATTTCACTGGTAAATGTAAGAGAGTAATTCATAATTGCTTGAAATGTTTACAGATGTGAATTAATTACTCAAGCGTAATTAGCTTTGGGAGATAATTACTACTTTGGCAAGGCCTTAAAGTGTAATGTATTATTTAAAAAAAAACATGGTGATATTTCATGATTGAAGCTGGGTTATCAATGACATGTAGTGTCTATATTCCAAGGCTGATTGGATTTGCCAGAGTTGCAGGTCAGTAGAAGAACACACTGGGAATATAAATTGACTTTGGCCTGTAGTAGAAATAGGAATAAAAGCCCCACATTCGTATAACACTAGATACTCGTCCTCACCACAGGTGCTCTTCTCTGGCCATGTTATTACAGCATGTGTGCCAGCAATCACTTCAGATGATGTCAACACATCATTCAGCTTTAGATATTACAATGGAAAAATCTCACCAAAAGCCAGCAGACCACAGACCTGTAACCCTTGGCTATTTTCATCATGCATCATTAATAAGTCTCACATATTCCATTACTAAATAGTCCAGCTAAGGACAGTACATTAGATCACAAAGTAACTTATGTGAACATATTGAAAGCAGTATAACAAAGCAAAGCAAAATTATATGAGTACAACATTATTATTATTATAATACATATTTGGATCACAGTTTATATTACATGCAGTCAAAAATCTGGATATGCGTTACTTATGAGCTTATAAATATTTTGATGTAAAGACTTTTGTTTAAATGTTTAAAACATCCCAGAATGCACCTCATGGTGCGACACCCAGAGCTGTAAGGTGGACAAAGAGTGAAAAAGCTCAAATATAAATTGGTTTGATTGATAGGTACTTACATAATTTTTGAACATTGAACAACTTTGAACATTATTAGCGCAATAATGCTAATAATAATAATAGTAATAATCGTAAAGTATTACCAATAACAACAAATGTATGTTTCAAGCATTTGACAGGTAGTGTACATCAAATCCCAGAACAGACAATAACAATATCCAATATCCTGCCACATTTTAACAGAGGTTTAAAATACAGTTAAGAGATTAACAATGTTTTATTGAATGTTTTTAATAACAGTGTCAGTATAATATGTCATCAAATTACTAATACAAACTGTAATAAAAATTATAAAATGTGAATAACTTATAATATATATAACTCTACTGTTGCAATAATCAACTCTCATTAAAAATGATATAGTATCTCTCATGCTTTTATATGTTTAACAACCCAAATCAAATCTTATCTTGATAACATGAGTCCAAATTACATGTCAATGGGCTCATATAATTGTATAAATGTATAAAAATAATTTATACAATAATTTTATTCACACACAAATCACCACAGGGGGATCTGTATGCTGGCCAAAATACAGTCTCCAGCTTTCATTGGATTTAGAGAGCTGAGCTCCTCACCTCAAAAATGTCTTTGTAATACATGTTTGAAACTAACTGCACAAGTCCTAAAGCATGCAGCGCTTATCAGAACTACATGTAGTTTCAATAATAATTTTATATGTCCAAAGAAAAGGCCCCCAACATTTAGCAGCACAAACGTGTTTTTAATAAATCACCATCTGCTTTGACACTGACAATTAATTCAGTTAATTAAAAACCAATGACTACAATATATATTGACAAGAGTCAGTTGGTGGAAACAAATGTTGTTGTTGTAAATTAATCTGGTCTACAGTTTATGTAAAGCCACCAAATGAGATCAAGTGACATCATAGCATATAACTGAGAAAAGCCCTTTTGGCACAGGCCCACAGTACAGTTCTCTGTTGTAAACTTACAGAAACCAGACAAGCCTGGTATCCCCATAACTTTTAATGTCGAACAACATTCACACTCCTTTGTGAAGATTCCACTAATTAGAAGCTAAATTTAGCTTCTAAGGAAAGATGGGTGGCCCTGTGAGAGTTTTACTCCAGAAGTATTTTAGTAGTACAGGCCTTTTTTGATCTCAAGGTAAATTATATAACAGTGTGGTTACATACAAATGTGCGGTTTAGTAAAAACGATGAGAAACACAAGCTGTAATGAATACCGTCAGTTACAATAAATTGCAGCTACATGAAACATCATGATTATTTCTGTTTTGTTTCTTTTCACTGTTCAACTCTATTGTTTATTCTCTTTTGTTCTCTTACTGTAACGCTTGCACAATGTTATGGCTGAAGGTGTGTTACACTAATTACTAACCTCCACATAGGCCAAAAATCCTCTATATTTTGTAATTATTTTCATTATTTGCCTTTATGTCAATTCAAACCTACCTATATTGTACACCGTACTATGGAACAAAACAGAAGATATTTTGTGAAATGTGGTTTTATGTCAATGCAATGTTTGCCAAAATTACAACACATACTTGTGTGTTCCTCAGAAGCAAAAATGTCAGGCTTGGAATAACATGAGTAAATGGTGGAAAGAAATTCATTTTCATATATCCATTTAAGAATCTTAAATTAAAAAAATCCTCTTAGCAATCATTAATCCAAAACATACCTCACCTCTGAAATTACTTTGCTGACATCATCAAGATCAATTTATCCTCTTTCATCCAAACACTTGCCCTGTCGTTTTACCATTCATTTATTCATTTGGCAGATGCTTTTATCCAAAGCAACTTAACAACTGATGGTCTTAGGCTGAATGACTCATTGGTGTATTATTTAAAAATAATGTATTGGCCTTCAACCACCTGGCTCTATTTTGGTATGTAATGTCCAACTTTCATGATTCTACATTTTTTTCTAGTATAAATAGTATTCTATTTCACCCAGAACAACAGCAGGTAATAAATAAAAACAATGATAAGCTAAAAGCAGCTAACAATCAAATGAACAAACAAAATCAACCCAATAAAGTAATTGAAAAAAAAACTAAGACATCATAGGGTGTCAGGCTTTAGGTCAGCTGGTATATCAGAATGTTGATGTTCAAGTTAGTGGCCAGAGTGCTTCTCATTGTATTTGTTTACAACTTACTACTCTAATGTGTGTGCATAAACTGTAAACTGTATGTATGAAATGCACCAAATTCCATGTATGGATCACCATACTTGTTTAGCCTGCCACCTTACTTCATGTTTAGTCAGGAAATTTCCTCCCTAGTAAAGCATAATCCAAAACAAACCGAGCAAGGAGTGTTGTCACATGACCAAACCATCCTTCACTGTTATGAAAAGAAGCTTGGCTTTCTTTACTGCCCATTGGAAAGAGTCCTGAACCTTGTAACTGCCAAGGTCTAGAGCTTATCATCAGTATATTCCCAAGTTACAAGGAATAAATTATTGCGTTAAAACAATTTTGAAAATGTACATATGGTTGGCTTGGTTGTGGACACACCGGATTGCTTCCTTAGACATGTCTAAATCCTGAGTTGTCGGCAGGAAAGTAATGATGGATGTGAATTTGAACAGGGAATCCTGCTGTCAGGCATGAAGGACAAATTTTGTTTTCTTGAAGACATATTTCACAGACATTTAAGGGAGACCCCCAAGAGAACTGTGATATAAATACCTGCCCCCCCACCCTTGTGTGCTGTTTCTCTTTTAAACTTAAATAATCCGTAATAGACAGTTCAGCTTGTGTTATTAGACCTGTAAATAGTGTTATTATAGTGTAAATAGTGTAGTGTAGATATAAATGTTGTGCTTTTAAACATAACATAATAACAAATTTAATGATAATCACTTAGTGGTCAGGTGGGCCCAAGAATAACAAGCATGTTTGCAGTTTCTGGTGTAAAATGAGACACCATAAAAGTCTGTTGGCCAATGCAGGTGCTAAAATCAATTAGTAATTAATTAGAGAACAGAAGCATAATAAATGGTAAGCACCTGGTCCAATTCAGCTGATAATTATCAATCATGAGAAGGTAGCTGTCTCAGAAGGAATGAGCCCCGGTCTGCCCACACAAATGATGTTATCTGCACAACTGTAGTACATCTGGCATGAAGGATCATCTTTCTTGTAGGATACACTACTTGCATGTTTCTATTTAGTAATCTTATCACCATAACTTCTTAAAATTACTTACGGTATCATAAAAACCTTCATCTGCATGGTTTTCTTATAGGAAACACAAAATTGACATAGATTAACATAAAATGTAATGTTAGTATGTGCATTTCAATGAGCATTAGGTATGTAGTACAAGTTAAAAAACAGGCAGTTACTTAGTCATGCTAATAGTTTGCCATCATTAATGTGCCACACAATTTCCACACACAAGCCACACTTCAACTGAACGTTGAAGCTTTAAATAGTATTGGAAACAATTTTTAATGTGTGTAATTATTGCCATTATAATTACCATAAATGTTGCCATAAGGAATAGTGATTTTGAAAAAAATAAATTACTTTGAGATTGTGTTGGTACACAGAATGGACTGTGTACCAACACAGTCGGTGTTGGTAGATGATTGTTGAGATGATTGTTTCATGTGAAAACGACCCCCTCCTTTAAGAAATGCACAGCTGGACTACATGAATACTTTTACAAGAGGGAAACTGTTCAGATGCTATCTGGTGTGAAACATTGAGATTATGACAGGTCAGCCAATCTGAACCAGACAAAATAGCACTTGTTCAATTGTAGTGTAATGCAGACTATACATTGTTTGTGTTTCAGTTTGTGTTATAGCGAATTAATGGAGAATGTTGTGCTGTGAGCAGCCATTGTAAAAAAAAGCATTTCTATCCTGCTTGTTGGCTATCTCTAGAAAAAATATGGAGCATGAGGAAAACACACAATGGAATGATGTCAAAATGCATTTAACTCTTGGGAATGTTGAGATATCCTTAGGAATGTTTTCATGGCAATTACAGCTTCACACTTTGCCAAAATAAAGTTTTTTTTTGTCTTGGAAGATTTGGTTTATTGTCTCCTGAATTCCAAGGAATCCTGTTGAAAAAACAAACGCTTTAAAAGACAAGAGTTAATAAACAGTTAACCCTAACTTAATATATATAAATCTTAAAAGGCATAATTAGCACAGTAGAACTAAATTGCAATTTTCCACAAATTATAATGCACACAACATTTTTCTTGAGGTGCCAACTATTAGCATATGGAATTAAATAGAAATGTTTTGATCGTTATTACCTAGCATGTCAACAAACCTATACTGAAGCAACAAATGCTACCATCAGCACATCTCATTAGCCATACACCAATGGCACACTATTGTATTTCTGCCACCTCTGGGTCATATCATCAGAGGGCTGCATACTTCATTTTTGACCTCTGCTGTTCATCAGGTACTATCAGATAACCTGTTTGTGGAGAGCATTTCAATAACTTTAATCTGCAAGCATAATTTCCCTCCAAAAAGAAATTCTCTCTCTTATCTTGAGAGCAAGGTGTGTTTGATGTTCAGAGCAACTGTTTCTGAGATTAAAACATATATTTGTATATATATTCTAATTACAAAGAGCCCAAACTTGCCATCTCTGGTTCAATGCACAATATTAATGAGGTCAATGATTATGTTAATTGGCGTGTATTCTACTGCATGTTTTAATTAGTTCTCTGTATTCTGATTTAATCAAGAGCCTGGAAACTTCACTGGGTGCTTGAAATTTTTTCAGTTTTCAACAAACACTCTTCAGAAGGACATTTAAAAAAAATTACAACTTAAGAGTGTACAGACCTTGAGAAATATGTGTAAGGGATTTGACTTTCTGTTTGCCAAGAAGCTTTATAAAATTAATTACACTGGTCCACACACATCTGATCATCTCAGCAAACATTTTAGTTATTTTAGGGTCTGTTAGCAAGGTATGCATGATCTTCAAATAAAAACTGTTTGCCTGCAGTACTCAGATGGTATTTTCCAAGATTATGTATTATAGATACACTTTAGTTTTTAATCCAAGCACATACTCTCTCTGATTCAGATATGTGAGCCACGACTCAATATGCAGCTATTTACAGGTGCATTAAGTTTACAAATGCCTTCTATAATGAATAACCTTTAAAGAGCCATTATCTGAGTGTGCCAATCTATTGCCTCACCTCCAGATTTAACTTTTATTGTACTGATGAGATAAATGAGATGCATATGTCCATGAGCTGAATAATTAAATTTAAATAGTTAAAATACAAACACTGACAATAAAAATTCCCATAAACTTCTGATCCTCAGGACAGGTAACCAAATAATATGCATTAAAAAGTGCTTGTATTGCAATTTAATATGCTGCTGATTTTGTTTTAATGCTTTCTGTAAATACATAGCATTCCTACAGCTTATATGGCTGAATTTACTTGTTTGTTTGTTTTTCCTTGTTTGGTTGTGGATGACTGTGCAAGTCTCTTTAGACGGTCTATTTTTTTGTATCCCTGGACACTGTGACCGGGTGTGAATATCCCTGCTGAAGTCCAGCTCTGCCCCAAACAACTAATTGGAATGACCCCATTTAGCAATGTGTCAAGGGAACACGACAACATAGACAATGTCAGCGCCTCCACAAATCTTCTGTAGTCCAAACTTAATAGCATGTCATGGTGTCTTCAACTAATGCTTGAGGGGTCACAAAAACCCTTATGATTCATATTAGTTGACGGCTCTTTCTTTAGCAGTGTGAATCCAAGCTGTGGGGCAGAGTGGAAAAGAAAAAACAGTATGCCGTGTAAGGAGACATATTCAATGACCATTTGGCCAGATTCACTAGACTTTTCTGGTCTCCTGTTGAGTCTTCTACAATGTAATTTAATATAATTAGGATTCAGTGTCATTTTATAGTAAAGTGCCCATGTTACACATGTAAATATAATTAGGTAGGTTGCAGTTGTAATAATAATGCAAAGTGTATTAACGAAATGTAATTATTTAACACCTTAAGAGTTGTTAAATATTGTTCACGTACATTGATTTAATGCTTCATTACTATCAGGCAATTACATTACATAACATAACATGAACAATATCATGTAAAATATCACCGATGATTCCCCTACAAAGTTATCTATCTCCCTAACGTCTATAAAATATTAAAATAAAATATTTTGCGGTAAGACTAAAATTTAAATTACTATTTTTATCAAGTATTTATATTATGCGAAAATGCCCCCCTTATCTAGCAAAGTTAAGAAGAAAACTGTTTGCATGTCTTTGCTTTGCGACTCCCTTCTTCACAAAGAATGATAGCTACTCTGAAAATATCCATCCATCTCAATACAAAATAACAGTCACACTCCACAGACGCGCTCGATTTGCACCCTGGCTTCAAGTTTAAATGTATTTTTTTTCATCCTACACTTATTTCAACATGTTCACCCCAACTAGACCACTGAAGTCATAGAAAGGTCAATCGCATTAATGAGAGGAGGGGGTCTTCGATGAAGAGCCGAAGAGCCTCGATGCATCCATCTGTAGACAACAGCTGGCTAACAATCACAGAGGTTCAGCACGAAGTTTACATGCAGTTCAGAATGTAGCTGTGGAAAACACATTTAAGGGTATTTAAACTGACAGCTAGCAGTAAATACATTATGTAAGGCTTGCCTTCACTTACGTGTAACTTGTTGGAAGGGACACTGTTATTTTTTGCTGCTTAGCAAAACGTGTATAAAAAGTGATGATGTGTTATGCTGTTATGAAATTAAAGTTTCCTCTGTAAAACAAACTGAAACATTTGCTACGTTGTACGTTAAAACTGTCCACAAGTTTTGAGTTGGGGCATGACGTTTGCGTGCTTTAATGTTCCATATGTCCAAATTACATAAACCTTGATGAATTAAACAAGGTTTCGCACTAAATTAAGGCAACGCTTTATTCTTTGCAAAGTTAGTCTATCGAAATGCTGTCTTCTAATAAAGTTGTTCTGCGATACATGTGAAATGTAATCTCGAATGTCCACAATTTACTTTTTCTCGCCTTTCTTTGTATTTTATGTTGTAGAAACGTTTTCTGTATGATTTTTAAAAACTTTTTTATTTTTAATAAGAAACATGTTACTTATGGCAATTTATAATTATAAGTCATGTATTAGAATTAGGCAATTTAAAGATTTTGTGTAGCATTTTAATTTGTATATTTTTTATTTTTTAACCATGCACTTATACAATAGCGCAGAATGAATGTTGGGATATTACAATGAATAAACTTACACAAAACAGGCACGACTTCCTTAGTTAATAATCATATCCATAAAACGATTTAACGTAGCCACATTGTTTGTCCGTTTATATTATTTCTGTTCTTTTATTTTCTCTGGGAAGAAAGGAAAAATATATAAAAGTAATAAGGATAACAGGCAAGCGAAACGATTTCAAAATGTGTATTCCATTGCATGGATCAATACATAACACTTTCTACTACTACTCTAACGGTGCGTGAATGAAAATGTACCAGAACGTTTGAATAGATCGAGTGTTAAATAGAGTCGAACAATTCATTTTATTACCATCATTCACATATCTCAAAACCTAATAACCCGTGGCGGGAGAATATGAACATATTTCGGAAAAAAATCACCCTCGACTCAATGCATACCGAATTCGCCCCTACTGTTTATGTGCCAATATGTTTATATTTTCTCGAAGTCAGTATCTCCTGTCAGTGGGCTATTTCTCACCCGCATGCACGCGCACCGCAGTCCACACACGCGCCCGGGCTGATGCACACCCCCAAGAGGAGCATGTAAACATTGTCGAGTACAGCATATTTTCCTTTAAGCGACTATAAACCGCTTTGCAACCAACGTGTCGTTGAATCACATTTGAAAACAAAAATAAATCCAAATGGCCACGAATTAGAGTCACTGCGATGCTTGATTCATTAGTTTCATAGCCTCAGGGAACCGCTTAAATTTGCACATGCTAATGATCTTGTGCTATCAACGCACACACAAAGTTGCAATGCATGCATTGTACTAATAGTACAGACTATTTGCTCGGACTTAGAAGACTTCAGATTGCCCTCACCCTCTATAGGTATAAATTCTCTCTCTTGTTGTGAAAGACTATGCACCTTTGACAGTAGGAAAGAAAAGGGACATTATTGTAACTTTTTATCATTCTGTATATTTCAGTGTCCAAAATATTAGTCTATTGTAATCTGTTGTAGCAAGAATTCTCTCTCGTCAAGAATTGAGCACTGGTGATATTAAGCGCGCTCATGGTCTTGATGTGCCTAATGGGGCGATCAGGCAAGTTGCAACCAAGTAAAAAACGTTTTCTCTTCTTAGTTAAGTTTGAAGATATCCACTCCTACCATATAATGGTCCCAAAGAGGCATAATTAAATAATGCCATGACGGAAGTTGTGTAAAATGTTTAAATAAGATTAAGTAGATAAGTAAATCCGTCACGATATGTCGTTTTAATGCATTAGAACGTTACTCTAGGGACGTGGTCATGTTTAGTATTTCACAATAATTAAAGTTACAAAAGTAAAACTTGCATTAATCATTCCTCCTGTCGAATTAGTGGTGCATGAAATACTAAAAAAAATATAAACAAGAAATCGTTTAACTTAACTAAAATGTCAATGTGATATGTTAAAGTTCGCAGTTCAATGTTGCGGATTAAATTCGGTCGTTATACTAAAGTGATTATTGTTACAGTTATGTAATGTTTCAGTTTAGAGTCAGTTTATTTCAAAATAAATAAATAGAAATAAACAGAATACATTAATTACTTGTACTGTTTTCTTTGCTGAAATCTATCAACCTTCAGTTCAATCGTTTTCAAAGCACAGCCGAGAAATAAAATATTGAAGGCATTTCTGTTGTACGTTTAATCCTTTAATATTGTACGAAAAGTAACCAAACATTATTTTGTAAACTAAATTTTACATACCCTACGAACGCATTTTCCATAAATACCGATTATCTCTATCGTGTTACCGGTCTTTAACATGCGGATAAATATGGAAAATTGAGTTATATACAAGTAATAATTTCTTGCAATTGCCAATGCAATAAACAGATAGGTTTATATTTTATCACTTACATAAACAAGATTGACACGGAGCTTCAGGCTTTCACTACACGGTTTATCAACATGACATTAAATAACAACAACTGTGTGTTACTCAGACTGGACTGGAGACGAAATGTTGCACTGGATACAAAAGCACATTAATACTAATCGGTTAGGTAAACGGGTAGACTGTGGTAATACTGGGTAATTCACATTTGGTACACATAAACTATAACATTCTTTTCAGTCAAGACTATTCATCGCAATATCCGTAAAACCATCTCATTTCCATATATCTAGGGACCACATTTTTTCACAAATTCCCTTAAACTGTAATATGACTATTTACAAAATAAAATATTACATTTTAAACTAGGTGAATCTTTATGTACAAAAGAAAGAAAGAAAGAAAGAAAGAAAGAAAGAAAGAAAGAAAGAAAGAAAGAAAGAAAAAGAAAGCTGTGACCTGCTGGTTGCATGCAATTGGAGTTCGCTGTGCATCTTCCGAAAATATATATTAAAAAAGAAAAACAGGAAACAAATTGAGGAAAAAAATCGGGGACAGGTTAAGAGCGTTGCACACTCCGTCCATGCAATGCACTTTCTAGACAGTCGTTTAAGAAAACCTCCACCAGATTCTTCACATTGTGTGTGTATGTAGGTCCACGCGAGAATAGGCTGAGTCCTGGTTCCCAAGCAGTCTTAATTCTGCAGTCTTTTGAAAATATTTACACGTACCATTCATTAAAATTTGACGACAGGGTGCTGTGGCTGCTCGTGTGGTGGACTGTGGATGATGCTGGTGATATGGAACTGCTGCTCTGGTTTTCTGTGGAAGGGGACACGATGGTGGGCGGCGTGGAGGACTCGTAGCCGGAGCTGGCTGCTGGAGAGGGTTGGGATCCTTGAGTTGATGACTCGTGAACCTGCGTTAAAGTCAAAAAGAATCATATGTGATTCGTTGTTGTTTTTTTCAGTTTAAGAAAAGCACAAATAATGTTAAAACCATAATAATTCATTGCGACTGACTGGTATCAATATTATTATATTAATATTAATAATAATTTAATTATACGCTAATTTATTTTGGGTTCCCAGTCATACTAAAAACATTTTAAGAAAACCAAAAACATTTAACATTAATGTTTGAACAACAGCAAGCATATTGTTGAGAAAGAATTTAAGGCAAAAATATGCATGCAGTATTATGAGTAAAATCTGTAATGAAGAAAAGACCGGTAATGTTATTGATACCTTCATATGTTTCCGGAGGGAGCTTGGGTGTGTGTAGGATTTATCACACATTTTGCAGAGATAGGGTTTGTCAGAGGTATGGACGTGCATGTGTTTCTTACGGTCACTGCTGTTCGCAAAGC
>JBAJNP010007951.1:0-20880 GCA_036877545.1 Yasuhikotakia modesta | reverse complement strand
CAGTCAGTTCTCTTTCACAGCTAATGACAGGAGGGAGAAAGACAGACACAATGAAGTGTTTAAGTTCATCATCCCACAGGCTGGGATCAGGCGCTAGGTGTTAGAACAGAGTGTTTGTGGGGTCAAGTGTCCCTCCCACTGCATTCTTCAGCAGGGCTGCCAGAAACCAGAACACAGAGACCATATGTCCCAAATCTCTGGTCACAGATCCCCTCAAACACAGAGACAAAGCCCCTTTCACTGCGTTTAGAGCACGAAATCTGCAATTCCACACTGACAGCAGAGCACCAGTCCACAAGATCCAGAAGAGGAGACACAGGAAGACAGCAAGAGAAGGACTTGGCATTTTCCATCACATTAACTAGGAACAATCTTGCCAAACAGCCTTGAGTCTCTCTCTCTCTCTCTCTCTCTCTCTCTCTCTCTCTCTCTCTCTCTCTTCTTCTGTAAGTTGCCCGGTTTTAAAGCCCCCAGGAGACCTTCTTCAAAGCTCAGAGTCCGTTCCTCCTGCTCAGATGCTCAAGTAATAATGCCACAGATCTGTGTCTCTGACTATCTCACAGTGACTTCTTTTATGTTAAGATGGCTCTTGGTTAGCGGGGCTTTAGAGTTTACAGGGGCACGTCTTATTTTCAAAAGGCCACAACAAACAGATTCAATCATAAAATAGCAGCAAAAGTGAGAAGGTGCGCTGAGGCAGTCATACTGAAAAAAGAACGAGAGGAAAAAGAAGATAACGAAAGCTGAGCAAAGATGTGTAGAGGCCAGAGAGCCACAGTAAAGTGCACAGGGTCCTCAGGGATGAATATATCAGGTGTGCGTTGTGGCTCCATTAATATCAGCAGAGGAGAAAGGTCAGAGCTGACTGGAACACACTACAGTATATCATGGTTACTAGCACTGCCCACATGTCATACATCACTTTCCCCAACGACGGTCCTGCAGTTCCAGCTCACGCCAAGTGTTATCAGAGACTGATAGAGTCCTACTTTAATTTGGGGGGTGTGGAAAGAAATATGAGGAAAGCTGGAAGAAGGGATGAAGTGAGGAAAGTAAGATTTGCCACCTCTGTGATTCATGGTTACAACTCGCTGCCTTGTAGCTGTGTAACGGCACAAACCTAAATGAATGTCACCGATCATGTGAAGCTTGTTTGAAAGCCAGTGGCTCCTATAACAACACCGGCTCACATTTCTGATTTTTATAGGACCTTCTCCCCAAACTCCACTTTCTCTTTGTTCAGAGTGCTTGCTTATTAATTAACTCATTTATTAGTTCTCTCATTAATCATTCATTCCTTAATCAGGGCCAGATTTTCCAGAGGAAGACAAAAAAACCCTGACTTCACATTTCAGCCTAATTACGCTTCTCTGCTAATCACAAAGAAATGGAGTTTCAGGAAATTTCTTTTTTTTCTCATTCCCTCCTCCTCTCTTCTTCTGCGCTGTGCAAAACAGAATGTATTAAGGTCGTCAGGTAGGGCTTGTATTTATTTTTCTTGTTTCTGACGAACAGAATGTTTGGTCTTTAATTTAGCACCACAACCTCTCACCTCTCTGTCTTGAAAAAGGAAGAAAACACAAACTGGTGGCAGAGAAAAAAGGCAGCGAGACATTAATTACAGTGGTTTTAAAGGGTGCTGTGAACATGGGGCAGCCCTTTGAACTGGCAGAAAGGCTCTCATTGTTTTAGCTGATCCCACCCACTCTGGAGAAATGAAGGGGCTGTTTGTTTAATCGTACAGTTATGTGGAGAGTCACTGTCATAGAAATGAGAGAAGAGAGGAGAGAAGGGAAATTCTCATAAAACTGAATCTATCTTACATCAAACTAACTGGTGGTCTTCAAAGCAACACTCAGGCGTGGGGTCCTCTCTCTTTCTCTTTCTATCAAGGATTGAGGAAACAGAAGAAAACATTCGATTAGAGACGGCTTCAATGGAACTGCCTGTGGCACATTAACCTCCTAGCTTTATAAAACACACACACATTGAACAGCCCTAACAAGGTATTCATTGAACCTGTCTCTCTTTATTTTCAAACGCTGACATCCATAGACTTGAATATGCCACTATCTGAGGTTACAGCTTTTTTTCCTGTTTCTCCTGTGTAAGTCTGCATTTAAAGCATTAAAGAGCATGCTCTGTGTTCTCTAATGAGATGCACACATTTACAACATCCTCATTATAGAAATAATAATAACTGAATGAGAAGAAAGAATTCATTATGGAAGTTCCTCTATCACAGAGAGCCATGGGGGTCTCCACTGGGCACAATTAAGAAGTGTAGGCCACAAATCCCCAGACTAAATTAATTGACACCCCAGGGCATTGAGACTAGCATCCAGTGGCTTTGTGTAAGTGCTGCATTTCTTTGTTTTCATTTCATTTGCCCTTTCAAAAGCAACTCTAAAGCAGAGAGATCAACAAAAAGCAGGGAGGCGTGTTTAAATTTGAACGTTTCATTTTCTTTATGGATTTTTAATCATCTCCCATATTTGCAGCATTGCTGTTTCTGCACTGTGTTTACTGAGGCTCTGCAGCCAAAGGAGTGAGTGTGTATAAAAGCCTCGTTTATTATTTATTCATTTGTCTTTGTTTATATTTATCAGTGGTAGAGCTAGAAGTGAGAGAGGTTTGAGGATGTGGCCATCAGCGCGGGCAGTGGTGCAGCAGTCCACAGCTAATCATTTAAAAGCAATGCTAGATCTGAGATCGTACTGTGTGAGGAAGAGAGTGAGAGAAAAATGTGTGTGAGCTGGGAAAAAGTGGTACAGAAAAGTAGATAAAGGAGAGAGAGAGCAATAAGCATCTACAGAAAATGTCAGGAGACCTGCAGGAATGAAATGACAAGACTGGCTCAATCAACATCTTGTCAAGGCAGCTCATGCCCACAGACCCCCCCCCCCCATTCTCTTAGTGCTGGTACAGTAAGATTCACATCTGAGAGGAGAGCAGTTCTCAGACTCTGACGTGAGAAACTGAGACAGGAAGTGCAGGAATACTGACACTCAGAGAAGTTATGATGCTCACCAGTGACACAATGCAACAGTGAGTGTGTGACAAACGGACACAGAGAACCTGACCTGATACACACACATTCATATAAACACACACACAAAAAAATACACAAATTTGCTTAGAAAAGTAGAAACACTTGCGTTCAAAACAGCCAGTTGACAGGAATCTGTTTGTGCAGTCTAAAGTTAACTTTGGTTTATGGGTATTTAAATCTCTGTAAGTAAACTAACTGTAATATTATTTGTTTACAGATTTATCTTATTCATTTCCCACCTGAATGTCTCATGTTTTATTTTCTGCTTCCCTTTTAAACGGCTGTTATGCTGGATCCTCCAGCGACAGGCTGATTCCAACCCCTGCAGACAGACAGGGAAAATGAGTGAGAAAAACGCCAAGTGACAAGTGAGAGCCGGGGTGTCTGTGGTGCAGAGAGGAGCAGAAACAGGCTTGACGGAGGCAAATCAACAATTTGTCACACCTTATGTAACCGTGAAAAGAGGCTCCTCAGCACTGATGCCAGGAGTCAGAGCGGCTGACGACAGAAAGAGCGAGAGAAGAGAGGGAATGACAGAGGAAGAGCTGTGATGGATAGATGGTTTTTCTGAAAAGGGTCTCTCACCGTACTAGAATTCTCACATCAGCCTCCAGCTGAATAAAAGACTAGAAGGATTAAACCTCAGTGAAACAGCTCTTAAATGCTGTCAGGCTGCAATTTAAACACAAAACAAACTGAACGCAGAATGGAAAGGGGTGAACGTGAGGCTGGAGAAAGGGTGCAGGAGTTAAGAACAGAGAATGTACTGGGCAGGGAGAGAAGAACGAACTGTCAGTTTCTGAACTGCAGAAACAAACGCTCTTAGCATCTGAGCCTCTTAGCTCTGGTTGTGTGGACAGCTTTGCTTTCATGGTGCAGGACTGAGCTCAGCTCTTATCTAGGCAGACACAATGGATCACTTTTAGCAGTCCTCTTTATTTCTGGCAGCTTACTTTTTCACACTCGTTTTCTCCTTTTCCTTTCTGCACCACTCATCCACCATCTTTCATTCTCTATCTGTCTAGATAATCTTGAGCACTATTCTGAAAACAGGGCAAACTGAACTGTTCAGTATTAATACTATTATTCTTTTGTCTTTAAATAAAAGAGGAATGGACTCATACCTCCAGACTCATCACTGTTAGTTAGCGTGAGCATTGAGGATCATGGCTAACGTCTGTTCATCTGTTTGTTCCAGTGAGATAAAGGGAAGCTCAGCCCTCAGACACACCCCAGCCTCTGAACCAGCCTGCAGGTGAAAGCAGAGCAGTTTCATATGTCATACTGGAGTCAGACCAGCCGCAGCTGCACTGAACAAAAAAGTCACAGTGTCAGAACCGCAACTAAATAAATGCAGTTGCAATCCCCATAACACGCCTGCCCTATTTACAGCAGCTCTCTTCCCTCTGCTTCCATCCAGCGCCGTGAAATGATATTTCATCTGGAGAAAATCTGGATTTAATGTATTGGGCCAAGTGTTTTGTGACCTGATGTCACACACTGCAGAGCAAATCACCACACAGGTTTCAAAAGCGCAGCTTCTGCTAATCACATGCATCTTTATTTGTTCTGGTTCCCTGTAAATGACATTGCAAAAGCTGTGTTAACACAAAGCTCTTTGTCTGATCTTCTGATTGTGTAAGTGCAATATTTGTTTCTTGTGTAAAATAACTTTCATAATCCAAAACACGTTCTCATTTATGAATGTTAGTTTACACTGAGTCAGAGATTAGTTGAAGCAGGAGAAGCTTTGAAGACCTCAAAAGGTTTAACTTTAAAAATGCTCAATTTTCTCCCACCATCTCAACACCTCCTCTTATATCCCTCTTTCATCCTCTTTTCTCTGTCAGGAATGAACTGATGTAATTAACCCGCTAACATGCCGTTAAAGATTTAGCTAATTCAGCAAGAAGGAATTATTCCAATTTGGAACGACTCATTAACCACACGCAATATTTTGTTGAGCTTTTTTTGAAACGAGATTTGGAGAGCATTGAATCGCTCCTGGGGTGTGAACTCGATTTGTTGTTTATGTGGATTGGTGTGTGAGAGTGTCTACTTGTATTGCAGGGGTAATAATAGATGCTTTTGATTGGGCTAATACGTGTTGTACTGTGTGCTTTCACATAGGTGTGTAACTGGTAAAGAGGCTGAATGCAGGCTATGGGCATCTCTGTGTGTTTGAGAGAGAGTGATTAAAGACATGAACGCTGAGGCGCGTCTCACTGAGGGGTCCAAAGAGGAACTATTGAATGTTGAAGCATGGACTCACCATGGTGAGTTATCGCAGCTCGTAAACATTTAGATGCTGAGGCAAGAGTCTTTAATTGCAATCGATGCTCATCCAGTACCTGACGCAAAACAGAACCTCAGAAGCACAACACAATTACAGAATCTGTGAAAAGACTCAATATCTCATAGACGTGCAGCTCCGGGGACGGCAGGAGTTTACAAAAGAAAGATTGTATATAAACATACAGTTAAAGCCGCGCTCAGAAATGCTGCTGCTGATAATAATAATGTCAAGAACAGTTTAGTTTTTGACACAACAGTCATATTGAGCTGTTTTGCTCTCCCTGGAACATTTTTTAGAAAGATCTGGCATGCCAATAACCAACGTATAGGGGACTGACCCCATTTACAAAATGCAGTGCATATGAGTTATTTGGCAAATTATGTGACATGGTAATTTATGTCATCAAAAATAGAGAGAAGCATCGAGGTGCTCTCATTTTACTTCAGTGTCTCTCTTTCTGCTGCACATTTCTGTGTGTTAGTGTTCCTGTCTGTCTGTCTGCCTCCTCAGGAGACAGAAAAAGACCATCAGCACAAGTAGAGAGAAGATGTGAGATGTGTTCTGGCCTTTGCCTTGGAGGAAGACAAAGTTTTTGTTTCTGAGGCAGAACGTTGGACGGGGGGGGGCAGAGTTGTGTGGGAGGGCGGATGGACTTTGCTGCACCCCTTGATGAAGTGGATAATTGAGTCTCCACCAAACTCTGTCAACCGAGCTCAGAAGCCCCTTTCAGCTGAGAGAAATGCAGCGAGAATGATGGACTGAGAGAGAGGGTGAGAACAACAGAGAGCGAGTGAGTATGAAGAAAGAAAAACCCGGGTTCCCCCAGGGGGAAAGCAGCTATTGAAAAGCTATTAAATCTGCATTTAGCAGGATTGATTGGAACTGAAGAGGCCTATTAAAACCAAGGGACAAGAGGACAATAGTGTGTTTCTGGCCACCGTATGTTGCCCTCCTTTCACCGTCTTGCGGCCCCCCGGGGGCAGAACCCCCTGCTCTGTCTGTTTAAACAGCCCTGGTCCACAGAGAGAAGTTTCAGAGGCTTTAACACCAGCTGAATAGATCCCTCTTTATCCCCCACTGGCACCTCATTCTCCTATTAACCACACAGAAATAAAAGGCCCAAAAAAAAGGAGGGAAGGAAAAATGAGGGACGATCCTTTTCTTTAGAATAACCAGTAACAGCCCATCTCTGCTAATCCTCCATCAAACTGAGCTCTTACTCTCTCTGAACCCTGTGGATGGATCTCTTACTGCTGGCCTCATGCCATCTTCTGCTCTCCAGAGGCCCATGATGCAGCATCCAGCCATGAAGCTTTTGTGATGGAGAAGTTTGTGCCTCTACATTAAAGTGATGGGAGGCGTGTTGGCTTAGACTGTTTACTGTTTTGTCTAGATGCATTTATTGTGTTTTTGTGGTGCATTTGTGCAAGAACTAGGAGTTTTCATGCAGAGTTTAAAGTGTTAGAAACAAAAAAGACCAAAAAATAAATAATATAAGACAGTGAAGCGGCAGCTGCTTTCTCTTGTGTTCTCTGTCTCTCAGCCCGCAGCGAACGTCCCTCATGGGACGCTGAAAGCTGCTCTGATTGTTTAACATGCAGTTTTAGAGAAACACAGCACCTCCTCGTACCCTCAGGAAGTGTTAGAAGATTCCTGGGCCCAGCAGGACATCATTTTACCATGTCACTCTGTCCATACGGGCACAGGAAAGAGTTAAATAAGTCATGCTGACACCCAGAACTTTGCCAAGTGCAGAGATTCAAACCCTTGTCAAATGTGCTGTGGACTGTGTGTTTTTCTGGCCAGCCTGAAGATGATGCAACATTCCTCTTTTCTGTGTCAAACATTTAGTCCATTTTAAAGTGCCACTTGCTGGTCTGTGCTGGTGTCTGTGTGTGAAAACAATAGTGTACAGTGATGTGCCGTGTTGTGAAACTGCATTTAAAGAGTGAGGTGGGTAGTATAATGTGAGTAACATGCAATGTGTCCACTGCAGGGGAAACTGCTTCATTGTGTAACTGGAACAGTATCAGAGTCAGTGAGTGTGTGCTGCAGCGGCTCTCGCTGAGTCAGCTGTAATACACTATCACACTAATGTGTCCTGTGCTCTCCTGTCTCCTGTGCACAATCACTGCTGGACAGCTCTTGGGAAAGTTCTAGGAAAAACTTTTAGACAATGTTAGCACAATGTTAGAATGTTCTGAGAACATTCCATGTTAGCTGGGCAGATCTCAAGACCTTTCTGTAGTTTACTGTGGTACTATTTTAAAGAGAAGAGAGGCAGAAGACTGATGCCTGGTGTTGTGATGCTTCACAGCCTCTGGCACAGATTCAACCTGCTGTCTTTTACCATGAAGCAGGATGATGTATTGAACAAGATTAATGTGGCTGTATGTTGCCTCTTATGTATTGATTTACTGTGCATTCCGATACATCATTACATCATAATATCAATAACAAGTGATGCTTTAATCTGCCATGTGTTGTTCCCTCTACAGTGTCTGAGGCAGCCTACTTCTCCCAGCAGCCCCAGGACAAAGTCGTGGTCGCTGGCCAATCAGTGACCCTACCCTGTGTGATTGTGGGATATCGGGGCATGGTGCAGTGGACCAAAGATGGCCTGGCACTGGGTGGAGAGAGGGATTTACCCGGTAAGAGGAAACATTGAGTTACTGATGGGGGGGATGAAGTCAATGTAATTAATTTTCAGGGTGCTTCTAAATGCCGCACTGGTTTGTAATTAGCTAGAAACCCAGTTTTCTATATGTCAACCTAATTTAGAACAAGTAGCAAGAAATAATGCTGTTGCCCCTGGGAGCTACACGGTGCTTATTAAAGCCCATTTACCAAAGCTTACCCAGCTCACAGGAAACATTCTCTAAAGGTTCTTTAAAAATGATCAAAAATCCTTTTTGCCATAATGTCAGTAAAATATGTTTTAACATACATCACGTATATATCAAAAATTTTATTTCTACGTAGCATAATGTTCCATGATGCAACTCCATAAATAACGTCTAAAAACTGGACTTTTTAAACATTCCTAGAATTGTCAAACTAAAAATGGTAATGTTTTTGTTACTTTATGTTAGCAACTGGGAGATAACGTTGTGTATTGGCAGGTAGAGTTCCGGGCATCTGCTCTTCTCTGCAGCAGATGTGTGTTTGATTAATGTCACTGCATTATATCTGAGGCGCATCTATTAAGCAGAAAAATGCAAAGGTAAACAAACACTGCAGCTAATGGAAACTAGCGTTTAATTTGTCTAATCATCTCAGCCGTCTGGTCGGGCTGAACTGGAGAATCAATCATTGCTGATGTACGCTTTAAATGATTTCCCCAGCAGCTTTGAAAGTAGCAACCTAGACAGTCAACACTGTGTCTTTTCAAAGATTGGTCTGGCCGCATGAGTGAGTTAGCGCTGTCTCTATAGAGCGTTTGAGCAGGGCTGCACAGATACAAATGCAGCATACAGTACAAAAGGGTCTGAACACTAGTCTGGTCTTTACTGTGATGCAGTACGTGTGACATGTTTTGTTATGTTTGCTCTGTACCAGGCTGGGCACGTTACTCTCTGATGGGAAACCCGCTATCAGGAGAGCACAGCTTGGTGATTGATTCTGCTGAGCTAGGCGATGATGCGGTCTACGAGTGTCAGGCCACGCAGGCTGGGCTGAGATCACACAGAGCCAAACTCACGGTGCTGGGTAAGTGCTGTGTGTGTGTGATTTAAAGTGAAAGAAAACCTTTGCCATATAACTCCTGCAACTGATTATTAAACGCGGGGGGTTAAACATTCTTTATGGTCCCCAGTTTCATTAGCAGCATTTAAAATACTGCCTGAAATGTGTAAGACTGCAAATTTCTCTTCTCAGCATAAAACATTTTGTATATCCCACCCCAGCGCAATCATAAGTCAGGCCTTCGTTATATATTCGCTAATGTAAATCAACCACAACAGGACTGTCTTTTTCAAACCAAGCCAAACTGAGTCGACAGAAGCAAAGGAAATATACCACCACCCCCTCTCCATCTCTCTCTGTAGTCCTGTGACACTTAACTCAGTGAAGGCACAGATAAATGTGACGGATGGCTCGTGTGAATGGTTTTAAAAAGTCTGCACTGTTAGCACATTCTACAGCGACTCACAGAATTCATCAGCTGTTGGGCTGCTGTTACATTAACACTATATGATTGATCTACATATCCTCAGCATTTAGTGACAGGGTGGGGTGGTATTTCAGCTCAGTGCTGCAGTGCTGACACCTGGTGTCCCGACTCGGACATGACTTACATATTTTATAACTGCTGAAAAACAGCTACAGTAGCACATCAGTACATAGAAGGTCAGAGAATATTTTAGGACAGAGAATTTTTAAGAGATTTCTAAGCACTATGAAAGTATGAAAGGGCCAGTTGGATTTTTGAAAACTGCACCATAAGAAGTTTGTCTCTAACTGAACAAGACATAGTTGGCATAACCACCTAATTTAGCTGCAGAAAAGTAGGACTACAACTATTTGTGAACTACAACTTTGTGCACACGGCCTGCTGGGCACACGATTCAGTGCATTCCCAGACTGGAGAGCAGCCCATGAGTGTGTTGAGTGCAATCGAGATGTGTGTGTGTGTCTTCATGTGTGTTCATGCATCTAGGGCCATGTGGGAAAATCAATGCAACCATATAAAACCAAAGCAATCCAGCGCAGTCAAAGAAGTGAATGACAGGAGTGCAGTCGAGGGAATCCGCATGGAAATTAGAATCACCTCCTGCACAGATTCCATAAAAGAGGCCCAAAGACCTCTGACAAAAACACAAATTGGCTCTGAGAAAAGAAGCAGTGTAGACACAGGACTTTGTGTACAAATGCCTGTGAAAGATGGAGAGAACTGTGTGTGTGTTTTGTGAGATAGACATCTTCATCACTGTTTGCTCAAGGTTTGTCACACAAATACACAAATCAGTAAAACAGTGCTGTACATCAACACAATCTCACACATGTGAAAGAGAGTATGAGCGCATTAACCTTTTCTCAGATACAGTCCAGATCTCCCAGTTTGAAGACTCTTCTTGTTTTCCAGTGCCACCCTCAGATCCTGTCGTGGAGGGAGGTCCAGTGGTCCGTCTGAAAGCCCACACCCCTTACAACCTGACGTGCCGGGCGTCTGGAGCCAAGCCTGCTGCAGAGATCACCTGGTACAGAGATGGAGAGATCATGCACGAGGTCATCTACTCAAAGGTGAGACTGTGGGCATGTCAGGCCACTGACGGTACCTGTACTGACAGGTGTGAGAGTCTGATGTCACTGTGGCTGATTGCAGTTTAGAGGCGACACCGTTCCTGTGCCCTTACCTGTCCTTCATATTAGGTCTGTCTCAAGTTTTCATCACTCTCGTTCTTTCTTAAATTCAATCTGTGCACATTGTCGTCACCTTTCCTGTCGATATTTCTCTCGCTCTCCTCCACTGTTCTAATACTCCAGCATAACTGGAGCATGTCAAAGCTCAGACAGGCATAAGCGTTTGATACAGTTTCCGCTGAGAGAGAAAGAGCAAAGAGAGACAGGAAATGAGAGAAATCAGCCTCTATGATGCTGAAACACAATGGAAAGTGCAGTGGAGCATAAACCGGCTGCAACTGCAAAAGTGTCACATTTGTCATGCTCTCTGACTACGCTAAACCCCGCTAAACGACACATATGAGGGGCAAGAGCCTGCGGTAAGTCAGGTGAAGAGGAGCAAAATGAGGGAATGGAGAGAGAGAGAGCGAAAGAAAGAGAGAGAGAGAGAGAGAGAGAGAATGGAACATGGACAGTGGATCAGTGAAAAATGAACACAGGAGAAGCTTTTTTAGGAGAGAAATAAGAACATTTTGAAAAAGTTGTTTTGATGCATGCTAGAGAAAAAAAATAGAAAGAAGAGATGAAACAAAGGAGTGTGAGAAAGGTGGTCACAGAAAGAGAGAAAGGCCAGAGGAGAAGTGGAAGGCTGATGACAGGCGGCGACGCAACTTAATTTAGCATAAAAATGGTTTCAGTCTGTTTGAGGTTAAGCGTCTGACCTGTCATTGATTTGCCCCAGGCTCTCCAGGGAACTGTCTTCCCATAATGCACCAGTGCAGCACTGCATGTCTCTCTTCCCTCCCATTTGCTTGGTTAGTCCTAACCAAAAACATGTACCTCACCCTCCATTAAAGAACTCCCAGATGCAGACTGTACACCTCTTCACACTTAGGTGTATTGATTTTCTGCACACAATAAATAGATTTTGAAGATGATGTTCAACAGGAAGAGACGATAGATAGATGTTTGGGAAAACATGCTAACGGTCGTGGCTGAATCGAGACACGCTGACACTTTCCTGCCTCACTGAACTCAAGACTTTAATTCTCTGCAGCGCTCAGCTAACAGCGGTGGCACAGGCTTAGGATCAAATGGGATTACAGGCAACATGGGAATTTCTTATTAAATTAGGACTAACGTCAGGAAATATAGCACAATTAGATTAGGGTTATCAAGTGTGGGTGATTTTAACAGCGATAAAAACATGAGAGAAACAAGATGTGTTTTCTGTCAAGTACACCAAGGCATTGAGGCAAAACAGCATTACCTGAAGGGTTGAGTCACAATAACAAACACGCTGTATGTCAACTACACCTCTGGTTTTTTAATTCAGAAATAAATGGTGGTTATAGACAGTTTTGTAGGAGGCAGTCCACGTCCGACTGACATTATTTTTGAGGACTTCTGTTTTAAAACAGCTAATGCAGTTTGTTGCTTTTAAACTGTTTGTGTGCTGCACGTCTGTGTGTTTCAGAGCCTGATGGAGGACGGGAGGAGAGAGACGGCCGTAAGCTTGTTACCCTTGGTGCCTGAAGACGGTGATTCTGGGCGGACTTACACCTGCAGGGTCCTAAACCCAGCTGCCCCCGCAGGCCGCCAGACTTCTGTTACCATCAACGTTCAGCGTGAGTGAGCGTTTGTTTTCACTCTGTGAGTCAGAACATGCGGTGGCTCGTTTAATTATGCAGGTGGAGGCCAAGAGCAGGCCGTTGTTTTATCCAAATAAAAAGCTTCTACAGCCCAGCAATTTAATATTCATGAAAACTATACGCCCTTTAAATTATTAAGAATATTTTCTAACATAAAACAATGGCACATTGAAAAATGCATTAGTTTAAAATATAAGCAGCTCAGAGAGTTATGTTCTAGTGTAAGATTAGCATTCAATACGCAGGACTTGGATAAGGATGAATGTTTGTAAGGGAATGTTTTTGCTGGGTTTTTATGGATAAATAGACTGTAATTGCACAGAGAAATAGATCTTTAAAAGGATTGGGATGAAGATTTCCACACCTGGAGCTTGGCAGGAAGGTCACAGGAAGGATTTGTAATGCCTCTGCTGCAGTGAATTTAATCCCAAATGTTTCTTCCAGATCCTCCGTCTGTGACTCTGTCTGTTCAGCCCCAGACGGTGATGGAAGGAGCGAAAGTGTTGTTCATCTGCTCTGCCTCGGCCAACCCTGAGATCACAGGTTACAGGTAAACACAACGTAACACGCTCTATGCGTGTCCCACATTATCTTCTCCACCAGTTCCCACATGAACCACAACGTCTGTAAACGCTAAAGAAAATGAAAGGCGTGTTTCCTGCTCCATACAGATGGTCCAAAGGTGGCATTCCTTTATCAGAGGCTAATGGTGACAGTCTGGAAGTTACAGTGGATCACTCCTACTTCACTGACCCTGTCTCCTGCGACGTCTCCAATGCAGTAGGAAGCACAAACGTCAGCACCCTGGTGGACGTGCAGTGTAAGTCCCTCCCATCAGTGTGACAGTTTCACTGGTCATCTCGCTTCTGTCACATCATCATCATTTAGACACAACATTAAGAAATTAATGCGTAGAGCCTTTAAAAGCATAAAAGCTGTTAAATCATGCAAGATTATAATATGAAATGTTCCACACTGGTGGATATTCTGTCTGCTAAAAGTTGCAGTAGATGAGAATGTTTAATAAATGAAACAACCACATGTTTTAAAAATGCATTATGGAGTCTGTTAAACAAGACATCTCATTATTCATGAGGTCTAACAGCAGCTTCTCCAACTTACTGTAAACATGCCACTGCGTGATTAATTCTCTTATGACATTAAATGATGTACACAATAAAGAGTGATAATGGGGCTTATGTGAGTGTGTGTAATGAAAGGTACAGAACACTCCATGACACTCCATCTCTCTGATTGTACAGTCGGCCCCAGGCTGCTGACAGAACCCAAACCCCAGACTGTGGACACAGGGATGGATGCGGCCTTCACCTGCTCCTGGACAGGAAACCCTCCCCTCACGCTGGCCTGGACCAAACAGGGCTCCAATGTGGTATGGAGATTTCCTCTCATAACACCTCCAGAAACATTCATCCCTCCATTCTTATAAACAAACAGTAATATCTACAACAACATGTGAAACGGTGAACCTTTGTAGCATTTTAATTTTACAACCAGTGTGTGTTAGCTGGGTACACAAGGTTTTCAGGTCGGCTGGTAAATGTTTGGTGTTTTTGAGAGATCACAGAAGACAGTAACTATCCTTTCTATGGGAGTTTGACGATTGGATAAACGGATCTTTAAAGTTTAACTTCGGTGTGTGAAATGTATCAGTCTGCTCTCCTGTGTCTCTGCAAAGGCTGAAAATCCAGAAGGTTCTGATGAGGCGATCAGTTAAATCTGCCATGACTCCACCCTGCCCTTGCTGAATGTGCCCAACTGAGCCCACCACCAGTGCACTGACTTCATCGCCACCAGATATGGATTAATTGGCTAATGCGATGAAAAATTGAGGGGAGCGCTAAACAGATTAATCACAGTTTGCTGTAGTTGAGATGGGGGAAGAACAGAGAGAGATTGCTCCAATAATCATTAAGCATTCTTACTAGTGACCACAGCGTGTGTTCTACTGCACCAGAGGCAAAGCAGCACAGGAATCTGCTCACACTGGAGGATGTGCACAGCTGTGGTTGGTTTATTAGAGCAGCGGGTGACTCAGAGGACAGTGATTAAGACACTACAGGGAGAATCACAGGCAGAGTCGATGCTGTGCCTTCAGTACTGCTGGTGTTGGTCTTTGTGTGAGCTGCGAGCAATGAAATGAATGACTGGTGCTAATGCTAATGACGTCTCAAAGGCCACAGCTCAATATGTCTGGAACAAACAGTGCTGCATGTCTGCACAATCCTCGTTTTCTGTGGAAATACTGCCACACAGAATGATTTTCATTTCATTAGGTGGAAAGAAAAAAATTTACACCAACATCACAAACATCAAAAATGTTTTTTTAAGTTTATACTTAGTTTGGTTTGTTGTACTCTGGAACTGTAAATGAATAGCTTGTGGTTTGATGTATTTGTGGTAACATGATGAGAAAAGTCTAGCAGCAGATCTGACCTGCTGACTTTATTTCACGTAACAGGTGCTCAGCAACAGCAACACCCTGCAGCTGAAGACAGTCACCCAGCAGGATTCTGGGACATACACCTGCAAAGCCATCGTACCACGGATTGGTGTGGCAGAGAGAGACGTAATTCTAACCGTCAATGGTAATTATACACCAGATTCACATTACTTGTTTCCTTTCCCTCTGTGTCTTTTTATTCACACACATTTGGCTTTAAAACCTTGTGGGCTGCAAGTCAGCATGGCAGAGGTTTTGGTGAACAAACATCAGACGTGATCAGAGATGTGATTGGTGTTTGATACTGTATGATATCAGCTGTGTTTTCTCACACACTTCAGGCCCTCCCATCATCACGGCTGATGCCACCCAGCGGGCGATCAAGCATTCCAAGGGCAAGTTGGAGTGTCTGGTGGGCAGCAGCCCACCCCCTGACAAGATTGTAAGTATTGTACACCCACTTCTCTCTGGATGTGTGTGTGTGTGTTTACTGAGTGTCTGAGGCTAAGCATATCTTTCTCTGCATCTGTCCATCATTCTTTCCTCTCTGTCCATGCGAGTTGTTATCTGACACCCACACTAAACATACGCGTACGGTTACGTGGCCTTGCTCTCCTATTAGAGACACTCCATGCTCCTGTATCTCGCCTCTTTCACCCTCAAGCATGCAGAGGCCAACTCTTCTAATGCAAAGAGGACCTCCAGTCCTCCAGGCTCCTTCTCAACGCCTGGCAATTAGCGGGTAGTACCGCTGACCTCCAGTGACCCTCTGAACGTGGGAATGCTTTTCAATGGATAATTAGGATTTGGGTTGGAAAGACAAAAAATAATGAAGCACAGAGACAGATGGGAGAAGTGAGAAACCAAGAGCAAACAATGAAAACGTGAGAGAGAAAAACTGCTGCAGATGATGGTAGGTAGAGATTTGGGGTATTGTGGGATGTTGATCCCTCACCTCAGACCATTCATGAGAGGTCTTCTCAGACACCGTTTCACCTCTTTGCCAGAGGAAGTGAAGAAACAACTTGAGATCTCACACTGACCAGTTGCTAGACAGGAGTTGCTTGTATTCTTCACACAGTTTTTCACAAAGCTGTTTCGTGAGTGAAGCTCAACACTGGAAGTAAATCAGCATGACAATAGCTGAAGAAAAATTCTAATCCCTGTCATATCTCAGAATTACAGTTCTGAATAGTAAATAATTAAAGGAGAGTAAGACTAAAGACTCTGCCTTACACATCTGTTTTTTCTTCTCTTAGGTGTGGACGTTTGGGGACATGATGTTGTCGTCTGGTTCCTCTGGTCGTTTCTCAGTGCAGACGGTAAACAGTGACCGTGGAGTTCTCTCCTCGCTTATCCTCTCAGAGACTCAGGCCCAGGATTTCCAGCTCAGATACAACTGCACTGCTTGGAACCGCTTTGGTTCAGGAACTGCACTGGTCACTCTTGAAGAACAAGGTATGGGGTCCTCAAACGAGTTCATGCTAAAGAATCCACATTTTGTTTGATGTATACAAATTGTTTTGTTTTTACCTTTCTAGTAAAAGTTTGGTAGATAAATATAAAGTTTGCCTATCAATGTATTTACAAATTTCAAGCATTCAAGCATTCAAGCATAAGCCTTTGCATCAGTTTAAGGCTGTGAAAAACATACATTTGGTTCTGCAGATCAGTGAGGAAACGGTTTGAAGTTCAGTTTGGAGAGTCAACTTGGGCAATAAGCAGAAGCAAAAGTTTAATTCAGAAAGTGGCACAAGTTCTGGATTTGGCTACATGCCCAGCTGTGTTTGGCACCATCACTTTAATCATGAAAGGATGGATGATTTCAAAACACTGACAGGAAGTTGTAATGTCCCTCTATTACAGAGCCTGAGCCTTTTATCTGAGATTAGTCATGGTGAGCTATAATCCAGTTTGAGTCAGCTCTACGCAGGAACCACATCTCAAAACACACTGCTCCTCTGCGCTTATCTTAATTATACACCAGCAATCGATATCATTTAATCAGAAGATGGTCCACTTAATAAATACATTCCTTCCATAACAAAGATGTAGATTTGGAGCCTGAACGGATCAAATCAAGATCCAGCATGTGTGACGCTTCATTGACCATTTCGTTCCGTATGTGTGGCTTAAAATTGCTTTAAAATACTCAGAGCATGGTAGATGGCTTCAGTCTTTGTACTGGGAGGCACCAAAAATAAGATCTTCACCAGCAATTTGCATCAAGGCAGCAGAGGCAAGTCTCTGGGGGCAGGCAGCTCTATCTCCTGGAGTCTCTAATTAGATTACTGCCGCCTGCCTCACTAAGCGCCAGGCCTGGTTAGATCTCTTCCACTCAGATTAGAGACAATAGTCAGGTCCTATGATGCCACTGTAGATCACGCTACATTAATTTCTATATGTGACGCTTCACTCTGAGTGTAGTACTGCAGGGCTTGGGAATACAGCTTCTCACAGAACGCACTGACAAGAGGAAAGCTTCTCTTAAATCGATAGAGAAGAGAACTGGAGAGGAGAAACTGATGTGTCTATGATGAAACGAAAATGAAATCATCTCTAGGGGTGGACTTCACTTCAGACTGTCAAGATCATGTCCAGGTCACATATAACAGCAAAATCAAAAGGATAAAAGAAATTATGAATGAACCCTTTTCTTAGAACCATTAACATTTCATGCCTTGTGACATTTTCCTAAAAATTAGCATCATTCATCCCCCAATTCTCAGTAGTCTCCACTCTTCTCAAAATGTAAACTTATACTTAAGACAAAAAATAACTTTTACTAAATATGATGATGGCAGAGTGTGCTGTTAATGTGGAAGAACACACGAGTAAATTCACTCGCTGTGTTTCCATCCTGTAAGAATGCAAAACACATTTTGTACATGACTGGAAATATGGTGTGTTGACACTCCAGTGTGGAGAGCTGGAGCTTTATATCTTCTTCTGTTTAGTCACAGTTATGTCTTCTCCTGCAGAGGCCCTCCCCCTGCTCATCATCATCGGTGCATCGGTGGGAGGAGGCTGCGTCTTCATCATCTGTGTGGTTACACTGGTTTCCATCTGCTGTCGCCACACTCTTAAAGGTGAGGTTAAAGGTCAGATGTCATTTCACAAGAAACAAACTGGACGGAGGTTAATTATTGGCCACCTCTATGTCTATAGCACTGACCCTTCCTCCCCTCACCTCATTAATCTGTATCCACTTTGTGTTCACCCAGGTAAAAAAGGCACACGTCTGTCTAAGAGCGACATCCGCGTACAGATCGTACACAGTGATCACAACGCGGCACGTGGAAATGATGATGAAGAGGATGTGAAGGAGCCTATGGTAAGCTGCCCTTTCCAAACCAGTGGATAGAGTTTATAGACAGAAATCGTTGTTAAATGAATTCTACTAAATACACATGGGTGTATTTGTGTTTAAACACACATGGGTGTATTTAGGTCTGGGTGTCAGACAGTGTGCCATGACACTGTTAAACTTTAGAGTAATTGTAAAATGTGGCTTTAAATGAAGATAAAGACAAAGTTTTTAATCAAATCTCAGGCACCCAACAGCAGCGAGTCTCCAGGAACATCTCGCACAGAGCACAGCGACCTGCTGGAGGAGGAGGACGATGAGAGATCAGATATCAAGGTATTACATTTCACAGAGCTTGACTCCTTCAGTTAGCAACCAGTCAGATAAAAGCAAAAGGTTGTTTTCAAAGGTCTGAGGAAACTGCAGTACTTGATAACACTTGCTGATCTTCCATTTGTGTTCCATCACAAGCTTGGATCATTGCTAAGAAAACTGACAATGTTTGGTCAATAACTACCACAATATTTATCCATTGTTTTTTCATTCATTAGGACCCCACCAATGGCTACTACAATGTGCGGGCCCATGATGACCGTCACATCGCAAGAACTGGTTTCTCTGAGTTTGTGCCAAATGCACGGCCAGTCTACACTCCATCTCAGCTTCCTTCACCGAGCCCATTGTACGGTCAGTCCTCTCAGCCTCGGATGTATGATTTCTCTCAGCGTTATGCCACGACCCCTGCCACACGCACCACCTACGAGCAACAGCCTCAACAACAACCGCAACAACAGCAATCACCCACAATCTACCCCCAGGACCCCCTCTACGCAGGCTCCGCTTACCTGCCAGCCCCCTACGGCCGCGCCTTTACAAACTACATAAAGCCCGCCTCCTACGAGAAGGTTGATGCATTTGAGCATTCAGATGATGCCAGCAAAGTGTCCAGCTCCTCTCGCTTTTCATATGCATCATCTCAGGTTTCATCAGGGCAGTCCGACTATGGGCGGCAGCAACGCATGCAGACTCACGTGTGACTGGTTCCCCAGATGACCCACAGAGGGTCTGGCATGATCAACGATACAAGGACTCAGAACAAACATTCTTCTGAATGTGATTCAGAAGGGATCAACAAACATTAACCAGAGATCAGAACGCACCGACATTCAACAGTTACAGACGGGATCCTTGCTTTATTGCTGTTGTGAAGTGAATGTTGGATTGCTGGGCAACAAGAACTGTGCTGTGCCACTTAAGTCTGAAGCCACATTTTGACAGTTCTGGCTATTAATGTGATGTGAACTTTAGGAGAAATAAACATTCTTCAAATCTTCTATGTGACACTTCTATGTGAAAAATGTGTTACTTCGTAAAACTGTTCTAGACCTGACAATTCTGGATCCTGGTGAGATCAATGCTGTGATATCAAAACTGCTAACCTTTGTTAAAGGGGGCAAGATCATGACACTATGCTAAAACACAATCATAGAAGACATGAACAAAAATAATGAAAAAAATGTGTTTGTTGGCATGTTGGAATTGTAAGCACATGTGTGTATCAGTAACAACATAACGTGGTTTAAAGCTCTGCAGTCTGACCTGTTGCTGGGCTCTTTACAGAGTTCATGTACTGCCTCAATGACCTGTGCAGGAACCTGGAATTGGAAAACACTGATGAAAGTATGTGGACAAATCCATAAATGTTTAATTAAAAGGATTGGCAAACCCAAAAGATGAAATCTCACAAACTTAAAGGTGTGTTTTTTTAAGCTATACTCTCACAGATTTGTTGAGAGTAGAGTTCAGAGTAGAGCCCATTTTGGGCTGTTGGTTTCTTAAATGAAGCCACTTTTTACAAAATTCTGATTGACCACATGGCCTTGCAGTGTGCAGTAATACTCTTGTAATGTGACTGCAGTAGTGATAGAGAGAGAGTGTGCTGCGGTGATTGTTATGCTGACGTACATGTTTACACAGAATAAGAGAAACAGCAAGAGTAATGCAGTGCTATTCAGAGCCGCTCCACGACTGTATAAATAGTTGAACTTCACTCCTGTCTGTTGCATGCAGATGATGTGTGTACTGATCGTTTTCTGCATTTCTTCTCATCTGTTTGTTTTTTTGTGTAAAAACCTCATACTGCATCTTTCAGCTGGATTTTGGATACCTGGACACGCAGGTTCCTGTACTGCCATTTTCCTCCGGGCTGGAATGAATGGCCCTATTTGGAAAGATGAACAAATTCAAAATGAACTGTAAGATATGTGAAAGGAAACATTGCTTGTCTTTATTTTTATATTTTATATAAGCCTTAATGTACAGCGTGTACGCTGCCCTACTGTATAATACCTTCATATTGTAAATGCATATATCTATATCTTTGAGTTTATTTGGTTGACATTGAGGTCTGGTGTTACATGACTAATTCACTTCATCTTTTTTAATAATGTTTGAATGATTTATTCGCTAAAATAAGCTATTGTTGCTTGTAACTTTGTACACATATTTATATTTCAATAAAACCATTTCAGATAATAAGTTGTTTCCTGCTGAACTGGACTAGTTTCATGTTAAATGTTATTATAACGACCAACAAATGTTAGCAGCACAACATTAATGTGTGGATTTAACTAACAGTCTCGTTAAACTTATAATATTAATTATTACGGCTAATCGACGACATTAAACGCAAACGGAGGCGGTTTTTAACGTTTATTACCATTAATTCACGCATTTTCTCCTCATGAAACGACATTAAACGCAAACGGAGGC
>JBAJNP010007950.1:0-21314 GCA_036877545.1 Yasuhikotakia modesta | reverse complement strand
AGTTGATTCAGATGATTAGGTTAATAGCTGGTTTAGAGAACCTTTTCATGATATGCTAATTTTTTGAGATTTTGGGTTTTCATGAGCTGTATGCCAAAATCATTAATATTAAAACAATTAAAGGCTTGAACTACTTCAGTTGTGTGTAATGAATCTAAAATATATGAAAGTCTAATGTTTATCAGTACATTACAGAAAATAATGAACTTTATCACAATATGCAAATTTTTTAAGAAGGACCTGTACATACATTGACATATTACTGAATGTGATTGGAATCTGAGTGATTAGGAATTACATTTTCCTTGAGCTTGTGTGATTAAAGTGTTTATTATTGTACTGTGCAAACTATTTTCAGAATTATTATTGAATTAGTACAGTAAACACCTTATATTAAACCCTATTTTGGGTGATCCAATAACAAGTGGACAGCACTAAATATTTAAACCACTTTCGTGATCAGAGGAACCACATTCAGAAGAAGTCATGCGACCATTTCCAAAATACTGTTATCACAGGAGCCTGGTTTAATGAGCCATCCACCCAGTTTAAGTACATTTGGGAGCAACAATGTGCCCCTGTCTCAGCCGGCCATGTTTTACCCAAGACAGATGTTATAACAAGGTATATATATTACCCACATCTCATATTTAAAAATAGAATTAATTTAAACTAACCCACTTTTCCCAAACTTCTGATATTAGACTGAATATTACCACATCCAGCATTTAACACTTCAGCAACAGTGTTCAGACATTTGGCGTGCCAAATGTATTGCACATCGGAGTCAGATGTGGCCAAAGTCTGTGGTGTTCCTGTCAGTGTAACATCTGCTGCTCTGCATACCCTTCAGATTAACTGAAATCACAGAGATGTGTTTGTTTACAGGCCCTCCCGGACCTCCTGGTGTGGTGATTGTAGAGGAGATCACAGATACCACCGCAACGTTGTCATGGAGCCACGGCGTTGACAACCACAGTCCAATCACAGCGTATAACGTACAGGCACGTAGCCCTTTCTCTCTGGGCTGGCAGACTGTGAAAACCGGTAATCAACTCAATATACATCTTCTGGATACAATGAATGTGTTTTTTTAGATGTGTAACGTTATTACCAGGTTCATTCACCAAATGCCACATGTAAGTTAAAGAAGTCTGAAGGTAAATAAAACGGTTAATAGTCATTTAGTTAGTAATATAAAAGGAAGTCATAAGCTATAGATGTACTGTATCAAAGAGCTACATTATGAAATGTTTTGTTGAAGTGCGTCAGCAGTACAGATGACTGAGGTGACTTGTAACAATGCTTATCTCTTCATTATCAGTCTATATCAAAAATTTATCTGGATGCCTGAAGTTATTTTCTTCAGAGCTTTATGTGGCGGCACATATTATATGTGAAAAATCTCCCACAATAAGCCACCAAACTAATATATTAGAAGAAAGTCATGTTTCACAGAGAGATGGAAACTGACTCGTTTCTCTCCATGACCTGTGCTGTGTCAGAAATAAGAAAACAGCTGAATGGAAGGCTGAATAATGAGGAAATAAATTATATAAATTAAATATATATATATATATGCAAAATACAGTTTCATGCAATAAAATCGTTCTGTCTGGTAAAGTAAATATTTTACCTATTTACGCTCCATTTCTGTAGCAAAAGGTTAATTTGGTTCCTGATTTTTCACAAACGAATTAATGATGACCTGACACATGGGTTGTTCTATACATACCAGTATTTTAAAAATCTACTGGTCTCAATTTTTTAAATACCTCATAACTTGGTACATAAGGACTCAATCCAAACCTTTGGCCTTCAGTGTACCGCAACTAACAGTCTATAAATGCAGACTTCAGCTCAGGGAGTTGACTTTTCTGGTTATAAGGACGTGTGGCAGAGACTGTTGACCTCTATTAAATGTCTGTGTTTGTGCTTTTCTTAAATGTCACTGGTGGAAATCAGATGACAAATTAATTTGAAGGTCATTCGTAGATTAACCTTCTCGTCCCTGACTCTTTTTTTTCCTGAGTTTGTTAGATAATGTAACTTTGTTGCATAATTACATATTTACACATCTATTGTTAAATTGCTTTATTTGGTGAATCTTATAGTAATACCACTTAATTATAGGCTGTTATTCAAAGACAAGACAAGTTTATTAATTTAAACATGGACAGTGAATGTTAGCAAAGCTAGGATGAATCACTTATATAATCACTCTCTTTAAATAAAACATTTCACACAAATGACTAAACGAATGATAACCACATAATAGCGCTTTAAACGCTTAACCTGATCGGATTAGGTAAAAGGATATAAGGAGAAAAACGGTTATTTGAGACTTTCTAAACAGTTCAGGTTCCTCCAACAATTAGCTACAACAGAGTGTCAAAAAGTTTAAATAACAATTATAAATCAATACCTGAATGTTATTAACATTTCCAAAACTTTATATGTTTTCGTTACTTAATAGAAACATTATAGAAACATTCTTTCAACCTAGCTAAAAGTGCAGCATGCTACTGTTTGAAAGGTTTAATTCTCTGTTTGAGAGCCAGAAAAAGACAGAGAGTATACAGTGGAATGGGCCAAAAGACATGGCCAAGACGCGTGTGGTCACAGAGGAATAACAAAGGAGAATGAAAATATCACAGGATTGAAGAAGAGGAATGAATAAGGCAGGGCAAGCCGTAGGCGGGGGGATGGGGGATTCTTGTGGAAGGCATCTGGGAGTTTATCATTTCAGTCTTAGGCCTGCAGCAGGACGCCAGTCCTACAGGTTATGTACAGACGTTAACTGTAGACAGAAGGCAGCCTGGAGCTTTGGTCCACAGCCAATTGTGTCTCTCGACAAAAATGAGGTGTGTAGAATGAAGAGGCAGTCTTCTGGGCAAATACAATCTTGTATCTAGTGTTTCTCATGTATTGATTTAAACCATGAGTAAAATTGAATTTGGAAATTCACTTTACTTGAAGAGATAGAAACATTTTTCAATTACTTATTCAAAAGACAATTACTCAAAGAAATGGAAACTGAAGGACTGCGTACACGGGCATCATTAACACATCTGAGACATTATTTTCTCGTATTTACTGTGTAACTCATTTGAACTCCTTTAGTCAGCAAAAGCATCAAAACACATTTTCAAAATAAAATGCTTGAATACGAACATAATCGTAAGTCCTGGGAAGCCAGAATTAAAATAAGTTTAAGTTTATAGCTATTATCTCATGATTATTTATTAATCTTATAGTTTTTAAAACAATATGACACACTGACTATTTTACATTTTGAAGATGAAGTGAACCTACAACACTTAAAGTAATTTTGTTCACAAAGCAAAACAAAAAACAACAAAAATCATACTCTCAGCTCCTTTTCAGCTTTATTATCTTGTGTGCTGAATCCAGCCTTGTCCTTAGAATATTTTTTATATTCTGTTGGTTTGTGTCTGCCTGAAGCATACTACACATGCCTCTACACAGGTCTCATCTTTAAAGATGCTACGTAACAAAAACCTATCGCCTATGTTACAAATCTGTATTATCTTCTGTTTCTGGTACCTCACCACTTTACTCTACATAACCCTCAGATCCAGACCCAGTGACAGGAAACATGGAGTCTGCCATGGCGGTGGAGCTCAACCCCTGGGTGGAGTATGAGTTTCGGGTGGTGGCCACAAACGCCATAGGTACGGGCGACCCGAGCGCCCCCTCCAGGGCGGTCCGCACTAAAGAAGCAGGTATCTGTCACTGGCTCATTCACCCGTGAATATCACCCAGCTAAATGAACTCCAGCAGAGCACCTGAACTCTAATAAATAAGAATAAATAAATGCTCTTCACACACATGCGCACACACCTAGTTTATTCTCCACTCGGGAGATTGTGTAGAAGTGTGTTGTGACACATTTTTACGACTGCTGCCGCCCCATCTGAATATCCAGGGTGACCCTGCTTCTATTTTAATTGGAGGAAAAGTGAAGAATAAGCCGCTTACATGAATTTAAACAAGTTTTGCATTTGAGTCGAGGCAGAAAGGCACTCGTGCCCTCAGGCAAAGAGGCTGCAGAATTCTCTATTTATGGAGAACAAAAACACTCTCTGCTTCAGAAACATTGAGCAGGCCCAGCCTGAACTCAGTTGCAGAATGTCATAATGTATGAATATAATGACAGCTACTCCTTTATCATCATTTAAAGCTGCTTGAATTATTGCCGTTGTCATGCGGTTATCACGCTGCTGTTCGTTGTCTCGCTGTTCTGCAAGATTTTGTATTTCTGCTTGTGTGAAACAAAAGGTCAAATCTGCTTGTAACAAGTATTAGACATTTTTATCAAGTGAAGTTTTGCCTAAGAATTGAATTTTTCTCCTTGACTTTACCTTAATCATTAATGGTGAAATGGTAAATAATGGCTTTGTTGTACTAATGCACAGCATGCAGTTTTGCGTTCAGATTTAAGTCAAGAAGAATTTATTAAGCTAATAAAGTTTAAAGTTAAAATTTGCAGACTCCTTGAAGCATTTAGACAAAAACAGCGCTTACTAAATGCATTAATGTAAATCTGATAAATAACAAAATGTCAAACTAAGTGGCATCTTCAAACCAGTTATGTAAGATCTTTTCTTAGGCCTAACTTCTTTTCCCGAGCCTTTTCAGATACATTCAAGTGTTTTTCACTTGCATTTATATATCTGTGTTAACAGACAAATGTAAATCATTGCCTTAACTGTGATAACAAACATATACAGTGGTGTCCAGACCAAAAATTATTCGTCTAATTTAAAACCTAACAATTTCTGTCAATGTCTGTAAAACTGCACGGCTATTTTGTTTTCCAGTGTAATGACATTCAAACATTAGATCTAGTGTCTAAATACATCTGGGATGACAGTATAATTTAGCATAATATTGCAGTATCTCTTCTGTACAGTTCCTTCTGTGGCCCCAGCCAGTGTGAGAGGAGGAAACGGTCGCAGGCACGAGCTGGTCATATCCTGGGAGGTATGTTTGCGCTCAGCATGCACAGAGGACTCCCCACTGCGATCTCATGCTATGCTAATGAATATGGCATAAAAGACCCGCAGTTCCTAGCCAAATGGATTCATGCAGCTAATTGACTTGAGCGTTGGTAATTATATTCAGGCGTAATTGCCACCATTGCAATTTGCCTATTGAAGAATTGCTACAGTTAGAGTTCACTAAACCTATAAGAAACAGATGAGCAATTATATTCTAAATAGAATTTTATCTTTCATGTCGGTTTAGTGGTGTAGGTTTATCCCTGCTAGACATTTGCCTTGCAAAGCTTTTGAAAGCCATGCCTATGGCCTATGGAAAAGCAGGTTGACAAGAGTTTTATTTACAATATTTTCATGTTTGCTGTAATATCACAATACCAGTAAGTACAGGTATTAATTTCATGATTATTTTCAATACTGGTATATTGTGAAACCCCTTACAGGGACTGTATATGCTAATGGAAAGCTGACATTTAATGACTATTCCTAAAAAGGTTAGAGATTTGTGTCTTTAGTATTTAGTGTAGCAATTGTATTGTCACTCTTTTCCCTATAGACATCTATTGAAAATATAAACCTCTCATATTTTATTGCTTTGTTACTTTGCATAGATTTTATTCATGTGTTTTTGATGATGAGGGACGTAACATGACCACAGCATGTCTAATTTGACTAGCCTCTGTAAAGTGACAGTCGAATCTTGTCTTTGATGGACCTTTCCAAAGGTTCTAATATACACCCAAAGAGCACTGCAAGCAAAACTTCATCTATAAAACCGAGACTTGTTTTGATAGTATTACTGTCATTACTGCTGTGATACTGCTTGATTTTTCATTAAATGCACAAGGGGCTATGCACTCACAAAGGTAATGTCTGCTTTTAAGTCCCAACTTCCTATTAAAACAGGAAGTTGGGACAGGACATATTAAAGGCCTTTTCTTTTTGTGACCCTGTACAAAATGGTGATATTGTCATAATATCAAGATCCAATTTTCTATTCAATATTCTTTGTTTTTTTATTTATTATTTTTTATTTATTATTTTATTATTTTTATTCATTTTGTTTTTCCTGTTATACACAATTTGTTTTCTTCTTGTGTATATAGTATCAGTTTGGGTATGGTGTAATGGACAATGGATCACACATTACCCTTTGGCCTTTTAAAAGGCAATGACACTATAGTAATAATCCCATTTGTTCTTTACTTTTAGCAATGTTCTTTTTCAGAAAACAAGCGATTCATTTGATAAACAGGGGCATCTATATATCATATATCACCCCTATGTCTGTACATCTTTGGTAGTCAATTAAATCTGTGGTGTTATTAAATAAATTATAAGTTTGGTTAAACAAGATCGAAGTAAATGACAATTAACCTTCAGTCTATAAAGCGCATCCCCTGCTGTTAGCCGATTTGGAACATCTGTTTGTAATCTACAATGTTACAGTGCTGGTGTGAAATCTAATCACTGCTCCCACCATTTAAAGAGAAGACTCACATAAACTGGTTGTTAATGGACACATCACCTTTGGCTCTATACAGTGCTGAAAAATTTTTTAAAATGGGTCAAAAGAACAAGGTATCCAAATGAAGCCAGTTAAATGTGTGATTATCTGGCGAGTGGGGAACAGATGTAGGCTGTAAGTGATGGTTATCCCTGCTGTTATTAAATACTCAAACGCCAACTGTTACCATCCAAATAACTTTCAGATGAGGACAACTGTACCTCAGTGACAAATTAAAGTCAGTCTCAGTCAATATCAGTCTCATTTCAGATGAAACACACCATTTTTACCAAAATGACTTCAGAAGTTTATAACCCCTTGAGAAAGTTATCATTGTAACTACAGGATAATTGTGGTTTTAAATTGGGCTTCAGTGCTAACAGTTCAATTAAAAGCCCCTTACCACGTTCTGAACACAGTTAACGTGTCTGTGGACCAGAAAGGTTTTAATGTGTTGCTTGGAGCCATTAACATGTTTCTTATGTAATATTTGCCCTTAAAGAGGGTGTTTTAAATGCACAGGAGATTTCACATTATGTCTTCGCTGCTGTATCGCATTAAGAGACGCTCTAGTAGGTATCCTGACAGGGGCTTCAGGTGCTATTTAGAGGCTCATAGTACATCATATTAAATTACATATCATTTAGCATACGCTTTTAAAGCCCAAGCATTTGCGGCACATTAATTGGACTGTCCCCCTGGAGCCTGAGTGCTTTGCTCAAGGACATAATGTTGATTGAGCTGCTTTATGAATTTAGTAATTCCTTAGTAATTTAGTCATTCTAACAAGACACCCACACCTACAGTTCACACCTTCAACCTGTGCTAGCCCAGACCCTTAACATTAACCATTAGCCGACCACCATTTTATGTACAACGCTGTTGAGTGAGGATGGCGAAGGCAAGCATCACTTTTGTTCATATTGAAGAATTAAACTTTATGGTGCATAACTTGTCCTACACCCATTTTACAATCAGAAAGACTAATACATCAAATCATGCAGTCTGATGACAAGCAGTTTATTTGTGATCTTTCATTTTCTTTGTGATCTTTGTGATCTGTTCATTTTCTTTGTGACTTTCTTTGTGATCTGAGACTATCATTAAAGGAACGTTCTGAGTCATATTTGGAGATCAGACGAAAGACTTGAGTTCCGTTACCTCAGATCAGCAACTGTCTAGAAAATGTTTCAAAATACACTATAAACTGCATTACAATACATTTAAATCGTTCAGATTTCCCAGTAATTTCCCACACATACAACACCAGAGAATTGGGGTATATGAAATATTCTCTATGCTTTATACTATTTTCCTGTATTGTTTGGTGCTAACAATATCTAGTCCATTTTACAGTTTGTCACTAACATTTTCTCTCTCTCCCATGAGGCTTTGTGCGCTGAGGTCACAGAGGACTCTTTTTATACGTGTCAGTCTGTATGATCTATATTTACTGCAACTGACAGATCATTAGGTCATGTGCCGCCCACCACCACACATTTTTTCCACCAATCAGCTAACAGGAAGTGGCATTTTGAAAGACTGACCTTTTAAATAACAATAAGCCCATCTTCGATAAATCTTTACCAGCAAGATTATGTATAAAATCATTGTGCCCTTCTCTAGAACTTCCCCCTCTTAGCTCCTCCCCATTTATCTGTGTTCTGGTTAACCACTTTAGGGTCACTGAATTGGTTGTGCATCTCCAATCAATATTGATGAATATGGGACGATACAGAACAGAAGTGGTGCTGCTTTGGCAGTCAAAACATGTGAGCTGGCTGCTACACTGCCTCACCAATAATCTCTGGGTGGTTGTTGGAGACCAGGGCGGCTGTGCAGAGCTGTGCTTATTAAACAGGATGAATGGCTAAACAGCCCGGCACGGCTCAGCCTCGTCTGTTCATTAGTGAATGCAGGGAGAGAGAGAGATAGCATTACGAGCACCAGGAGCAATGGACTGAACCATTACAGTCGCCCTACTTCTGTGCGCTGCCCACTGCGGCCCGCCGTGCATGCAAATATCAGACCGCTGGCAGACTTCATTACCACCACAGGCGATGTCTGTCCTACGGGCCACAGCCTTTTATAGATACGAGTTCCACTCCATTTTGTAGCAGAACTGATTTCTTAGTTCTAAAATGCCCCTATCGGTCGTTGTATGCAGAAAAGCTCAATGAGTTGCGGTTTATGTGTAGTTTCTGCACTAAATTTTAAAAGAATTTTAAAAATTGTGACCCCACCCCACCTGCCAATAGTCATAGAACCATAACAATGTTTGCCATTGGTTTAGCCAATAATGCTTAGTTGGTCTGGTTATAATTCAATTGTAATAAGACACAGTGTTTTTGTTATATCTTGAGAAAGTTAACTTAAGCAATTGCTTTCCTTTTTTAATAAACTAAGATAGAAGGAAGCATATTAACATATATATATAAGCATATTAATTTCTCCATCAGTTAGCACCAATCGTATGTACAGCAATTGTTCAGTGTAATGGTAGAGTCTGTTCTCTTGCTTCATTCCTCCATGTCTGTTTTGGGTGCTGCTGTCAGGGGACAAGACAATTCGGAAGCAGGGGAGGAGAATCAGTCAAATTATGGTGTGATGGACAGGTTCGCTGCCAGAAAAATAGAAGAGTACAGGTGTTTGTCAATTATGAAATTTGCCCAAGATTTAATTCCACCGGCTTACATTTTAATTACATTTCTATCTCACTTAATAGATTGCAGCCCATGCTATTAAATGCCTAGCAGGTGTTTCAGGCACAATTTGATGTGTACCTCTTTAAAAAGGAGCAGAGGAGACTGTCAACATCTGGACAGCCAAACTCAACAAACTTAACCATCAGACAGTACACACGTTTACAGAACAGCAATCTGAGTGTTTGTAATCATGTTAGTCATGTTTACATTGTCATAATAGAATAGCAAATATTCTATTATGCATTCTCATCCGAATGCAAATTCTGAGTACTGAATTTTCTCACAGCACAGACTTGTCACATGTGCTGCCATTGATAAAAATGTGATTCATACACATACATTAAACTATTTGAATCACTTGAATGTTTATCTGTGCATAAGCAAAACTTTGCTTACAGAATACAAAGTATACTAGGCCCTTTAGACTATTGCCCCAATATAATGACGCTATATCTTTAAAAAACACTTTCAACAGTAAAATGGAAAGACGTTATTCTGTAGAATAGCATTAAAACACACCATTCATTATCACCAGGTGGTTTCTAGAGTTGCTTTCAGTGGACTGCAGATTAATTGACATTAGATTTGTTATTCATACAGCATCCTCACCCAGTTTATTTACCAGAGGGCCAAAGCCCTTGACAAGCCACTGATAGGGTTCACAGAACAACGCCAAGCTCTTGTTTTATGTCGAATCTTGGATGTGTGGGATTACTGCATATTTAATTGATGTGTTTAAGCTCGCCATCAAAGCGCTTGACATTCACAAGTGATTTGTTTCATTACAACTGAAAATCTCCAGGACTCTTTAGGGACTGTCTGACATTTGATGTAATTCTCTGCCATTTACTGTTGCTTCTATCTCTGAACCAGCAAAACAAAAGAAGTTATTTAACTGGAAAAATATGGAGATTTAAATTGTGTGTTGGATACATGTTTAAAGCTTCTGTTTGTTTTTCTACTTTTATGGGTAAAAAGAGGCTTTATTGCTGTGACAGATTGACGAGGTTAATACAATTGAGAGCACTGGTGCAATATCATAAAAGCATTGAGTTTAGCTTTCTTTTAATGAGAAGATAGTTATTATAGCTAGCTAACTGACTATCATATAGCTAGTTATAATAATTAGCTTTATAATAACTTAAATTGATCTGCACAAACATGTGGCACAAACATGCTGAATACAAAGTAATATGGTTACTGTGTTTTAAAAGTAATAACCTTTTTTGTAGCAACTATCCATCCAGCTGTTTACAAATTTCTTGTTTTAGTGTTTGTTTGATTCTTTAAACAGTTGATTATATTTACATTACACAAATATAAAATCAGACATGATTTTTTTTTGCATACACTGCAATGTCCTGTAGATTTATTTGTAATATTTTCACATAGTTCGATATATTTTCACATAGTGGTTGAATGCTTAGCCAACATGGGGTGCATATTTCATAAGAAACTAAACTAACATCAGCCTTGATTCTTAAACACAAGCAGAACAAATTGCTGTGTAAATTGCTCTTGCGTAAATTGCGATTTAAGTAACAATGCTTTAATGAATGTTTTACACAGAAATCTGTTCTGCTTGTGTTTTGTGAATGAGGCTGACAGACTGCAAAGAAATAACCAACACCTGACACCCACAGCAATTCTCAAACAGTGATTATATAAAACCACACAACTGAGTTGTGAATGTTGTTGATTTCATAGATGACAATTATTTATAATGAATTTGAAAGTTACATAATTTTTGTTAAAGTTTCATAAGATTTCGCCCAGTACAAAAATATCCATAAAAATATGGATCTCGATGGGGCATGAGATCCATATTCTAGGATCTCATGCCCCATAGTTAAAAGACTACAAACTCTTTAGTTATATAAGTAACATTAATTCATAAATAAAGTAAGWTGGAAAATTTTGATTGTATGTTTTTGCAAAGATTTGACATTAAAGATTTGTTATTATGGTCAGAACTAACAGTATTCAGACAGTATTTCTGACTCCAGACTTGACACTTTACAGATAAAGTGTTTAACAGCCACTTCCATATTGGAATATTTTGGGCAGCCCACATGAGATTTAATTCCCAACTTTAATTCAGTTTAACTAGCACCAGCAGAGCAACCAAACTGATACAGAAATTGCATAGCATGCCATGGACAAAACATTTAAGCTGACCTGGAAAAAGCTGTTGCGTTTGAAAATATACGATTGGTGGGACTATATCTTCAGAGCGGATCATTTCCAGGCAAAATTTTTCGCAAATTACCTGCCGCATGGCTGTTTACCTGCCCTCATTTCACTACACTCAGCTGGCTGCATATTATTAAGATGCTTTCTCAATTTCATATGTTTCTTTCTTCAGAAATATTTATTTCCCTCAGCAAATTGAGATATTTTAAGCAATATTACGAGAATGCATGTAAAAATATTTATACATTTAATTGTAATCACTTTATAGAAATGAATCCAAGGCTCATATAGATGTGTTTCCCATTGCCCTCAGCCTGTTTCAGAAGAATTCCAAAATGGAGAAGGTTTCGGCTACATTGTGGCATTTCGGGCCAATGGGACTCGTGGATGGAAGGAGAAGATGGTGACCTCAGCAGACTCCACCACCTATAAATACAGGGATGAGACCTTCCCCCCTCTCACCCCATTTGAAGTGCGGGTGGGAGTGTATAACAACAAAGGAGATGGACCCTTCAGCGGGGTGGTCACTGTGTTCTCTGCGGAGGGAGGTGAGAGACTCTGACCTGTGGAGTTTATTGCTATCTTATGTAACTTCAATAACATGCGGCTCAAGAGACAACAACATCTCAAACTTTGAAGAACATCACATAGCAGCTAAGCCAGGGCTTTGAGTGAATGTGCTGTCTGGTTTTCTCTGTATTTTGAGATAGCAGAAGTCAACATGCAAACTGTCAAAATATATCCTAGTTCATATCACAGATAAAGTTACATTACATGCATTTAGGTCAAACTGGGCACAACTATACATGCAAACACTTAAAACAAACAACACACAAAAAATTGAAGCAAATGTTTGTTGCTATGCAAGCTTAGATTTTTTTTAAGTACCTTGCTGTGAAAATTTGTTCAAGTTTAAGTAAATGATGCACTGATGCAATTTATATTCAGATCATTCACATTTGTGTTTGCATACATGTGCACAGTGTGTTTCTGGATTAGCTTGAATGTGAACGATTTAAAATAAAATCTGAACAGGTTAAGATTTTAGTGAATAATGATATGACTAGCATGTTTTCAATGTATTACTGCATAGATCCAATTAACACATTTTTTTATTTTATATCAGCATAATAGATATGACACATTGGTTTTGGTGGACTAGGTCTGTTTATGTTGTAGTACCGCATTGTTACATTCCCTGAGTTAACCTGAAGGTGTTTTTCTTCGAATATAAAGAAGAAATCACTGCCCAGATGGAAATTATCAAGAGGGCCAAACAGTTTCACTGTGTGCTCACACCGTGGCAGGCTGGTTTAATGCCAGCCGTGAGAGCGTTATTTCCTGTGACTGCTGCTAATATGATGGATGTTCTATGTCCTTGTCACCCTTCAATCTTACAGCCTTTCTTTCATCTCACCCTCTTCTGGGCAATGTTTTCCATCACACAGCGTCACAATTCACCATTTACATCTGTTTATACTCCTTACTCTTACTGTTAATACACAAGAGATGGAGTATGCATCCCAAACACAGCATCAGACATGTATTCAGAGTGATTTATTATGTATAGATCTGTTTTTAGCAAACAGTTTGAAATGTGCTGCTTTTCAATGCAGAACCCCGGGAGCCTCCTTTTGAACTGCGGGCATTTGTCATCTCATCTTCGGAAATTAAGGTGACATGGAAGCCACCTAATCCCGGCCCTGGAAGACCCCAAGGCTACGAGGTTAGAGGTGGAGAGAGAGCGAAATAAATTAATATAGGGCTCTGTTCCAAAGCCTGGTGAGCTGCCTAGCTAGCAGCATTTGAAGGTTTCTCAGAAGGTATTTAAGAGGTTAAGGCTGTTGCAAAAGATAGGAACCAAAATTATGCCAAATTCAAAGGTAGCATCAATTTCATCCTTTGCTGAGAAAACAATCCCATAATGCTTTGCAATTAACTAATCCAAGATTTTGTTCAAGGTGGTGGGCAAAGCAAAAGCAATGTTGATTAAAATACATTTTTGTGTTTTTATGTTCAAGTGCTTTACACATCTGCCAACATGCTAATGGCAAACACTGGTGAAATCTGTTGTGGGTTGTGCTATTTTTGTGGCACACAGAGTTGCTGCATATGTATAGTGTACTAAGTCACTTATGAGGTTCCATTTCAGTTAGGATGCTGTGCTAGAAGGCAGTTTCCTACCCAGGGGACAATTTAGGTGCTCAGAGGTAGCAGTTATAAAGCTTCAGAGACTTAATGGAGAGCTCACTTATGTTTCCCTTATGTATTTTTGTCTCAGATGTTTTTCCTGAAATGCCTTAGGAGAAACAAAAATTTCAATGTGTGACATGCAGCAGGGATCCAAAGCTATTAAATGAATGTGGATAGCTTAGCTCTGAGAATTTGGTCCCTTACGCATGTGATGAGAAATAATCACATTTATTCTCTGCGGATTGATTGCAGACTTCTATATTGAAGTCTGCAATTCCAGGAGTTAGATTACAAAGGTATTTTTCAATTTAATGCTATTTACAGTAGGAGAAACAATTGAGACAATAAAAAGCTCTAATTTTTCCTTTATATGGGTATGTAGGCAGTAGACAGCAAGGCAGCTGATTGCACTTTGGAACAAAGCAGCATTTATGATCATGACCCCTCACTATTCCTCATCAATGTCTTCTCAATAGTCAACAGTTATGATTTCTGAATAGAGGAAATTATTCAAGTCAGCAAAACTGTACAGTTGCGTCCTCCAGAGAGAAAGATTATTGTATTTCATCGCCGGGAGATATTACATGCTTGGCTATTATGCTCTTCATGCAAAATGTATGACAGTTATTTAAACCAAATGATACAATATTGCACGAATTTGGCAGACCCTCGCTTTGTCATTTATGGAGGCACCTCAATATCATTTTCTCTACCGCTATGAAATATCTCGACTGAATGAAGGACAGAAAGCGAGGCACATTTTCTTGTTGGGAACAGGTGAGTTACTGGAAAGACATGGAGCAGGAGGAGACAGCAAAGAAACAGAGGACAATGGGGAATGAGACGAGCATGCTGCTGTCAGGACTGGAGGGAAACACACAGTATCTGATCTCGGTTAAGGGCTTCAACAGCGTCGGTCAAGGCCCATCGAGCTCAGCCATCAGAGTCAGCACTAAGAAAAACGGTATGTTCCAGCACTCGGCACTCTTGTGAGTGACTGCTAGTGCTGGCATAACTAATCATGAAGTCAAAACAAAATGTCTATTATTGATATACATTAGCTTATGATATTGTATTTAATGTTTCTCCACTATATAATTTAAACAAGGTTACTAGCATCACCTTAAGCCTTGACACTTACTATTTTTCTAATGAATGACATAAAAATATGCTGGAGATTTAGCTTTTTGTCCAATGAATCGTATACATAAACGACTGAAAATATGAAAATAGTTCTAAGTCACACCCTTGACCATTAACTTGAATACTGTGCACTGTCAGAGAGATGTATGGATAAAAAATAGATGAAAGAGATGAGAATTTATTTTAATATTGTAATTATTCAGACTATTAATATTTAATAAGTATTTTATCTTTGCCTGTTGTTATCTCTCTCTTTCTCTCCTCTCTCTGTCTCTCGCTCTCTTACTCTCTCTCACTCTCAATCTGTTCAGCCCCTAGTTTACCCCCAGGCAACTTGATGTGGATTCAAGAGGGGAACAATGTTTCTTTATCCTGGGATCCAGTGAAAGCTAGGGACAACGAGTCAGAAGTCATCGGCTACAAGGTCGGTCTCGCACACACACTTCTGATGTAATGCTAAACACAACACCGGATGTGCGTGTCTACAGTCCGTTTCTCACAACGCAGGTGTTATTGCGTCAGGAGGGGCGGGGCCACAGCCAGGTCACTAGGACTCCAAACTCGGCCATTGTCCTAACCCTACCCGAGGGAGGGACGTACATCATCGAGGTGCGCGCCGTGAGCGAAGGAGGGGAGGGGGCAGCCAGCGCCCAGGTCAGGTTGCTGACCTCCTCAGGTAAGGTGACACATTCTGAACTTGTGTCCTCACAACTCATTTCCACAGAGAACAGAGGATTCGATGACGACAGGAGACCTGACCAGGCTTTTCTTTAATTCCTCTTTTATTATCCTCCCCGCGCACACCTACATGACTGCACAGCCAATTAAGTTTCCCCCCAGCGCTCAAAAGAAAAAAAACACCTTTAAAGTTTACGTTCATTATACCACTAGGACTGGCGAGACATTTTTGTGCAAATACCATTAAATTCCTTTCTGGTTTCTGGATTTTTTCTTCTGTTATGTCATAATTATAGTGCTCCTGTGCTCTGGTACAAATCCATCTTGCTGCCTTTTCTGCTGGTGTTTTTTCTCTCCACGCTTTTCTGCAATTAATTTAGCTTGAAGCACTTAACGTAGCTCAGACTCCATTCAAACTTTGTTTTGTAGATAATTTCAGTTTTAAGCCTTTTTCACGCTGACAGTGATTAAATCACTGGAGGTTGTTGAGTTTCGTTGCTTTTTAGTAGGTGTTTCTGCTTGACTCAGTTTTCCATGTATTTATCAGTGGATTACAGTCTGCACAACCAATTGATACTTTAAGATATTTAAGACTGGATAAAATATATATATATGGAATTAACAAAAGCTTTGTTAAAAGCTTTTAAAACAGATCATGTGACATAATTGCAATATTACATATTGAATTTACATTACATTTGTGCAGATTCAATTGCTTCTGTGGCATATATGTAGAACGATAATTCTTAAAGCTGAGATGAGACTGTACTCAAATTGTACTCATACTCTATCCTTTTGCTGCCTTGTAAAAGCTGGTATTTCCTTCTGGACATGCCTATAACTCTATTTTTATGTATTCTGTAATGCTACACACAGAATGTCTAATTTCCCTTTTTTCACATCTAGGAGTACGTGCAAAGAGTGGGCAGCTGTCTGTCCATAACCTGCCTGCAAGCTTGGCATGGACTGCTCTGTTCCTGTCCTTAATGGTGCCTTCTTTACCCTTGTGAGGCTACTGAGTCATTTCTCCTGAAACCTTCCCATCACCTGCCCCCTGAAGACCACTCTCCCCCACCCCTATATGAAGGGAATAGGCTCTCCCTCCTCAACACAGACTGACTGCTGTGGCCTGTACCATCAACAGGACCTAGGGGTCAGCCAAAGGGAAGTGTTTTGTTTCCAGTCAAAGGTCAAGAAACGCCTCCAACTGCATTTTTTTCCGGACTAATTGTTTTTCTTTCCTGGTTTCTATTCTGGACGTCTTTGTAGTATTGTGTGGTACAAAGTGCAGAGATGGTTGTCCAAAGTCATGTACACCACAAAGCCGTAAATGAGACATTTTCTAGGGACTTCCAGAGGAGTTCTCAACGCTGCTGGGACCGTCCGCTTCTCTGTGCCAATGTGGCTTCCCTTCTTGCATTACTGCATCCATTTTATCCTTTGGCTGCCTAACAAGCAACGCAAGTAAAACTCAGTCAAGTGCATTGTTTTCTTAATCACACATGGAGTGAGAAGTCACAAGGAAAAAAAACGTTTTTATAGTGCAGAAAATCTTACTATTTCCAGACTTGCTTTTTGTACATTGTGTTACCTTTAGAGAAACAAACAAACAAAAAAACAACAGTGGTGTGTTTCGGTCAGCTGCGTCAAAGTTTTTGAACTTCTGTTCTCATTTTTGTTACGTTTGTTGGTTTTTGAGAAGTAGCAAGGTTGCTGGGCAACAGTGCAACTGACGGATGAACCAGAGATAGAGGATCTGAACTCAGCTTGTCGTGCCCAAACACTTCAGTAGACAAAGACCACGGCTGATCTGTGACAGTTGAAATAAATGTGATGTATATTTTTAAAGGGCTCTTGTGTGTGTGTGTGTTCTGGGTAAAGAGGGCTGGGGGAAGATCCCTTGATCTGATTGCTATCGATCCATTCTGTCAACAAAGTTTGTTGCGGCCAGAATTGAGTTCAAGAAAATTACATTGGTCAAGAATGATTCTCTTCGTACTTTAGCTGCTCAGAGTTCCCAGAATTCAATAGTAACCCTACATGTCCCCTGTCATAGAAAATACATTCACAGAATGTCATAAATCCCTTAGAGATCTGCTTTGGGGTGTCTGTAAAATGTACAGTGGGGCACAACAAGCAGGTATTCTTAAACATTTTAAATTAATAATGTGATAACATTTACTTTGACAACCCTACAAATATGTAACAATTTAATTTAGGTACTAAATTAACTGTACTCTTTTTTAAAATTTTAAACCATGTAGCGACGGGTTTCTTGTGAATTGGTTTCTTTTTGTTTCTTAACTAACTAGTTTCTAACTATTCTCCACACCCTTTGCTCCACCCCACCTCCAATCCCACAATTTCTTGCATGTGCCTGCTCAGCTCCCATAGAACACAAATCGAAAACGATCAATTATCCCCACACCAGCAGACACGTACGACGAGTCTAAATAAGCAACACAAACTGAAGCAGCACTTATGAGTCTCAAGTTTTTTATTCTCATAAATCATTCGCACAAGACCACATAAACAGGAGAATTGAAAGCTTAAACCGTCCTCTACACCAAAATTGTTCTTGCTTCTATTTTATTATGCTTTCAAATTACTTTATCCCCAGCTGCTTCATTCTAAAAAATATTGATTTGTTTGTTGATTATTCACGCGCCTTCAGCATCGCGGAGCGCCTGCCGCATAATAATAATTCCTCTAGGTGGTCCCTTTCATGTGTTTCATGCAATGCATCTCATTGGATTCCAGGCATGTGTCTCAGAGATCAACTAGGTCATAGTTGTAAGTCCCTACAGCAACCTCAATGATTGTCTTTACTTTCTGCCTGTTTGACTTGAAGCTTCTAAAATTCTTTAGGGATACTCAGTCAAAATGCTTTTTCTTAAGATCCATTTAAAGGAAAATTTCACCCAAAAAAGATAATTCTATCATCATTTCCCCACACATGTTGCTCAATGCGCGTATGAAAACATGATGAAAGCACAATCTGAGAGATTCTTTTCTTCAGGCAGCAAAGTATATAGTTAATGTAGTCAAAGCCATATGATAGTGTGACAAACAGGATGAAATTTAAATCCTTATTCATTAAAAATCTCTGAAATATTCAAATATGGTGTGTCAAGATGTTGCAGCAGGGTTGGTGAAGTTTAAATACACAGAAGTGTGCATTTAAGAATCATCCTGGAATGGCCAAATTCCTTTATATCATTTTATTAAAGACTCTTTAAAACAGGAAGTTTGGGCAGGGCATTTTTTTAAGTGAGGAATAGAAGTATTGTACATTTTAAATGCTTAATTTTTATTTTGGCAACTGTGTCAGTGTATTCTAGCATATTGTTGTCCTCAGTTAATACACATGGTTACAAAATCCAATTGTGATGTCATAGACTCTTCAGTTCTTTAAGAAACTTCAACCACTGTGGACTTCACTGATCCCCAAGGTGAAATGGAGGTACACAACAGCACCAGCTCACAAGCAAACAAAAAAGTAGCACTATGTGCAATTAAAGCAGAGTACAGAGCAGGACAATGATAATTATGCATGCATTAGTTGCTAATTCAGATGTTTCTATGCATAAATGTCATTTATCCTTTGTCATTTATCCTTTGCAGTATTTTTTACAGTTTTTTCACACAGTCTTTTTCAACACTGGGTGCCTCTACATCGGCGCTAATGTGGCAACCTTTAATTATTCATGCAACACCTGACTATGTCAGTGCATCTGATTTATGGTAATGGATTTTCTACCCTGCAAAGAGGGCTGTGTGCTTCTGAGAGCCGGGAGATGTGGCATCAGCAATTAGAACACACTTTCCCAGCAGGCGTGTGTAGCACGGAGGATCTGGGAGTGAGTGGAAAGTGAGAGCTGAGGCGTGGAGCGATGCTCTTCAGCCACTCATCAAAGCCTTCCATCCGAAACAGATGTTAGATGAATGAGACTAATGCTCTTTAAAAGCTCCTTAACAGTGAGTGGGTTCAGAGACCGATGGATGTTTTGGATGGTGATGGATGGACCAGTTGTATGGAGTTGGGGTGAACCTACAGTACTTGGTTGGTTCTAAAGGAACAGTTCACCAAAAAATGACATAAAATGAAATTTTAACATTATTTACCTCCATGTCTGTATTGTTTTGTTTCTCCTGTGAAACACAGGAGGGTGTTAGACAGGATGTCAGAGTTTCAAAAAGACAAAAAAACAAACAATAAAATGTTTCACCTTCAAAGTTTTCAGAAGCCATACAATTGCTTTTTCTGAGGAACAGACAAGAATAAAGTTGCTATTTGCTTAAAAACATGTAACTATTACCAAAACCTGCAACCAGTGATGTTTTGAGTCTGGCTTTTTTAGCAGATTTTTTAGAAGACTTATCAGTAAATACCATCTTAAATGTTGGTGTGAAGATTTATATGTAGCACATGACTCTTATGGCCATGTGGTGCATTTAAAGTGTTTCTGACATTTTTAAGCTTTTGTTATATTGAAACCCCAGGTATCTTTCATCTTCAAAGAAGACAATAATAAAGAGGAGTTTAGTTGAGATAGAGTTAAAAGTATTACAAAGCTAGTTGCTTTAAGCTAGTTGTGTTGAAAAGAATGCTTCATTGAAAGTGCAGAGTTGGGCATGTGTGAGCTTGTTAATTGAGTGTTAATGAAAGAGTTTCTGAACATGCAAATGTGTGTTGTTTGATGACCTCACTAAAACTTTATGGAATCCATTCTAATTTGAACTGTGCTTCCAATGTAATTGAACTTTCAATAATTCACAATTTGCCTTTGCTAATTGTTTGTAATGCATTTTATGTCCAGTAATTTTATATTGAAAGCTCAGCTAGTATATAAAACCTGTTCCTATAAGGAAAATTTGTTAAAGTCAGAAGAATTTACAACCCGTTTTGCTAGACCAAGAAAAGTGGTCATTTAATACCTGCATAGACCTTTTCTTAATAAGATTACGAAAACAATTCCTGAACAGCTGTTTCAAAGATAGTAATTTGTGTGACTATGTGGCATCAAACAAACAGTAGTTGTTGTTGCACAGAGCCAAGCAAGTTATTACATTTTGATGAAGTTTTTCTTTGAAATAATGTGTACTGAAAACACAATAAGACCAGGTGTAAAAAAAGCAAACAGTGTGAGGTTTGATTTTTTTTTGGTTGACATTAAGCTGTCAACACCTCCCACCCGGCTTCTAAAATAATACTTCTAAAAATATGTAAAATATAATATAATAAAAATATATATTCTAATTAAGTTTCTGTAAATCAAACTAGTCCATTTGAGCAATAAACTCACATAGACAGGAGATGGTGGGGTGTATGTGTTATTAATTAAACACACACATTTGAATATGCAAATTTAATCAGGATGTGGCTGATTAAATCAAGTTTTGTTTTGCTGCAGACTTTGAATGTATTAGACAAAACTTTTCGTTTGTGACCTCTTTCCGTGAGCAGTTTTGAAGACTCCATATTACTCCGGTCCACAGTCAGCATGTGGTTTGGATAATACTGATGTGTTATAAAGGAGAAAGAGGGCACTGATGCAAAGCAAACTAATTATCCAGTCATCAGGCAGACCAGCAGGTGTCCAGCAGGCCTCTGAGCTTTGCAGAGGTGGAAAGATGAAGTACTTACTGCAGTGTTGACTTACTGTTCATTCTTAAAGATATGGACTGTATCTTAAACCTAGTGTTGCTTACCTAGATAGATTTTCAGGGCCATGCCGACATAGGCCTCATGACCTCATAACATATTCATTCTTATAATCCATTGTGATTTTCATTCAAACTGCTCCTTACATAACGAAGTTATGCTAATGTACAGTGATGATATTAGATGCTAATACTGTAATATTTTAA
>JBAJNP010007949.1:3451-21315 GCA_036877545.1 Yasuhikotakia modesta | reverse complement strand
CTCTGGGCGACTCTCTCTCGGCGAATCTCTGGGCGACTCTCTGGGCAAAAACGATATGGATAACAGCCGTTCTTAACCTGTGGGGTGCCCCACCCCCGGCCTTGGGAAAGCCGTTAGGACAACAAAACCTCTGATCTATGCCCCATTTTATGATCTTCGAACAGGCCAGAGGAGTGATAACATCTCTGGACCTGGCATGGTTTACTGGGACCTTTGGCCCCNNNTGGTGGGTAAAAGTGAGCTTTCCCTACTCCCAAGTCATATCTGAAGCTGTTATCATCCAGATGGCCCCTGACCCTCATGTGGCCTCAGGACCACACGCTACATTATTATATAGTTCAGTTCTGTGACATACGCCAGATAGTGTTCACATGCAATCAGTTAGGTTCAGATCAACTGTACCCCCAGAACACCATTTTAGTTTTACCTACTAGAGTTTGGAAAACCACTTTTACAATAACTAATTCTGCCTCAGTGCTTTAAGTCATGTCGGAGTCAGCACGTTTTGATATAATGCAATACTTTGTCTTCTAAATGAGGACAGTGTGCATAACCAACTTATCATTCACCACCAGGTGCCTAAGACGAGTGCTATCTTATGCCTAACTGTGCCATTAGCCAATGGTGGGACTGTGCATAACTGGGACACTAGCAATTAGCACACCAAGGGCTCCATTAAGGACTATGCAAGTGTGGAGATTAAAATGCAGTCACAGCTGTACAAACAATTCAGCCAACAACATATATTTTTTGTTTTCTGAGGAAAGATGAAGGGTTTAGTGCATGCCCTGTGGCTTCGGTCTAAAAGCTTCAAATTTCCTCAGTTGTGCATATCAAAGGCCTGTCTTAGCTGCACTAGGGGTTACTGTTAAGAGTTTAAACAAGTAATTAGTGTGCACCTTAGCTCTTACCTAAAGTTTCTCAAAAAGTTTCCTTATTTTCTTCTTATCCTCCTTTGTTCTCATGCTTTCACCTCAAAACATTTCTGTTTTTTTCTCAACTATGGATGTGAAGCGCTGTTCTCATCTGTGGGCGTCTGTGAGTCCTTTTCTTCTTTTAGACAGCATTTAATGCCCCTAATGCAAGGTTAGGTGTCACTGGAGATCAAGCAGGTGAGATTTTTCTCCTCTTCTATAAACAGCATAGCATAGTATCATTAAAAATGTTCAGCTTTCATTTACTTTATTTATATTCGCCTGCTGCCCGTGCGGCTTCAAACCACAACCCTCGCTCGGCAGTGGGATGACATTGTGCATCGGCTACAGCAGGTCCCGGGACACCATCTGACACCACTAAACGAGGTGCTCATGCACACTGTGCCTTCGCCACAACAGCACACTTCAAAGTGTGTTTTGTAGTGCAACTGTCAACACAAGGGAGTGGAGCTAGGGTGTAGAAGCCTTTGAGCAGCATAAGGTCTTTCCCCATTGTTTCCACTGATGTTGTCTTTGTGCTCAGCACTTGCTCCAAATTGCTATTCCAACATAGTGACTTTAAACCCCTCCCTTATCTCAACTGTTAAAGTTCTTTTTCCTATTGTTTCTTTTTTATTTTCTCTTCTCTGTGCTTTTTTGGTTCTAACTACTGAGCTGTGTCTTCCATGAGCTTTCTATCATTAAAGCAACAGTGCTTGTTGCACCATGCAGGGTGGCATAACTGTCAGCAGTTAAGTGTAATGGAGGCTCTGACATGCCGTGCCTTCTCTTTTGCAGGCTCTTCTTTATAGCGTTACTTTTGATTGAGCCTTTGTTGTTTGCTTTCACTTCTTTTCTTCCAATAGATTCACTAATGTCGATCTTCATCACCTTGCCTAGACATGCAAACTTTTGTTTACACTTGTTAAAGAAAATCTTTTAAAGTCAGATGCGATCCTGATGTGTTAAAAGTGAATACAAAAATAATGACCCTGTTAGGCTGAATTTAAAACGGCTCTCTGAAAAAGATGTGAAAAATGCTAGGTCTTTAAATTTAAAAGTTATTGTCCATATTGTCAGTCTTGAATTAACACTTACTATTGTATTTATTATTAGGGCAGCTTTGTGTTCATATACTTTAATTCTTCTGATCATAATGATATATTTACTATAATAAGCTTGGTTTTTGTCAGTCATAGCTTATAAATCTCAGTTATGTATGCATGTGTGTAATTAACCTTAGTGTTCCAGGTGTGATGTCTGCCACCTCAGATTCTATTGGTTTGTGCATCATTGTTGTGTGGTAAATAAAGTAGCCCTGACAGTGTCTGTTAATGTTAAGTTGAATTAAAAAGGATGTTGTACAAAATGTTTCTGTATTAAAACAATCACAAACTTGCTTGACATTAACTGGAGATCTCTTTGCTGTTAAACTGACCTTTTCAAAATATTCTGGAAAGGTGTTGGTGTGTATTACAAGTACTATTTGTATAGTAACTCTAAAAAACTTTGATATCACTATCAGCTATACACAATTTTATGTGGTAAAGGAATTGTTACCTGTTCATAAGTCAGTGTCAGCATTGAAGCTTTTTGCAGGTGGTAGCCAGGATGTTCTTATGTAATTGATAAGTTGTTCTGAAGGTTTTTAGGACATTGCTGTTTGGATCCTAAGCATATGGCTTAAGTATCTTTAATGATTTTGTAGTCCTTTTTTGTTTCAAGTAAAAGTTCAAGTAAAAGTCTGATTACTTATAAATAGCACACCTCTTCTTAAGTTTGAATAATTAGTGATGTCCATAACAGCAACATGCAAAACAAATTAAGCAGCAAAGTTTGACAATCCAAATCATTGCATGTCCTACTGTTTGTTTGCCCATTCCAAAATTCCAAAATCTTCTACACATTTGTATCCTGTTATTTTTTCATTCTGAAAGCTGCCCACCTGACAAAGTGTCTTTGCTTGTGTGTTTTAACAGGTGCAGTACCAAGAACTGAAATTGGATAACAGCCCAAATAAAAGAAAGAAAAATAACCCAGGGTAGCCCAATGCGTCCCATAGAATTTCTTCCAAAGCAAAGAGAAGAGAGGAGTGATGTGTAGTGTACCAGCCTCTCTTCCTATCCTCATTCCTCATTTTCTCTGTTTTAGCTATAATCTCACCAAAGCATTAAAAGTTAAAAACAGTGGTATGAGTGAAAAGGGACCATTGTTAATTATCATTTTTGTCCTTTATTTTTATTTTGGTTTATTTTTATGATAGTGTTTCAAGAGCGGAGAAAGCTCTTGACCCCTTTTTGAGTAGGGTTATTTGTCAGTGCTTGCCACTAGCCAGACAACTCTAAAAAGCCAAGATGTCCTTTTGCTACAGTGGACGGGATCGGCTCTGGCCACAAATAGAACGATCAGCTGATAATACTGTTCGCCCACCTGCATGAAACACACCTTGTCTTTAGGAAAAACTAAAAAGGAAAACTATAGTGGTTAAGCTGCAGTTTGCACCCTGTAATTTGTGTGAATCAGTAACTGCTGTATCTAAAGCTATCCACAGCTGTTGAGCAGCAGTTATTAAAGATTACAACTAATACTGGCACAGTCCAATTAATGGCTAAAACTAAATTGCTTAGTTTTAGCCACATTGCCTTGTGCAAGCAAGGTTTTTAATGTCTATTTTCTTTCAGTGGTATGAATGATGCATGCTAGGACTGTTCAATGTAAACTGTCTTATTCTGTTCATTGTAAAGTGTCAAGTAATGTTAATGGGGATTACGATTATGTTACAGGAATGATGACATTTCAAACTGCTTACTGAAGACAACATCTGTCACAACTTGCCTGTAATTTAACATTTTATCAAAGATGCATAAAATGCATTTCTTCAGAACTCTGTATGGTTATGTAAAGCATATTTCTCTGAAAAGAAATTATGTCACAGAAAAGAATATATAAGAAAAAACTCTAAAATACTCTAAATAATTACAATTTTAATTATTATTATTAAATGCACTTTTTTACAATATTGCATTGGGTCAAAGTAGCTTTAAATATAATTAAAAGAAATGACAGAATACATTAAAATTGTGAAATATGTATACCATACAGAATACATGGTATTATTGCAATTGCTATTGTTCATTATTGTTTATTAGTTAAACTAATTGGTCAAACTACTTTTGTAATGTTTTATGAATATAAAGTTGGCTGAACTGATGTGCATCAGAAATACCTGTCATAGCGATCATGGTAATTTATGAGAAGGTCATATATTCAGACAGTCTACCAAAATGGTATGTACTTTTTCAAAGACTATGCAAGATTTAGTCAATTAACATGATACATGGCAGGTCACACATCATATTAGTCAAGATATGCCATTCCAGATTACGTTGGGATGGCCCCAAGAAAGAAAACATTTGAGTGTAATATATAGTAGAGTCAAAGTTTAGAAACAAAAAGTTTAAAATGTTTCTAAATGCTTAAATCATGCAAGCATAAAATAGTCAGCCAAATAATCTAATTTAAAAAGGTACAACATTCAGGTTATTTAGGTTAGGAAGTGTACCTTTTTCATGCAATGCCTAGCAATTGAGAGGTCAAAAGTTCTAATCTGAAAAGCAAGTTCCTCTGTCATCATCCCACGTACCACTCTGTTAGAATCAGAAAGTCTTCCACTCTGCCCGTAGCCATCAGTCACCCAGACTGCCCCAACTCCTGTGTCCAATCTTTGTCTCTTAAGACTGCACTACTAAAACTGTGTGCCTGTTGAACAGAAGAACAACTACATTCTGAATAGTTTACCATATCCATTCAAGTTTTGGAGAAATCCAAAACTTGAAGTGCAAAGTCTGTGTTTTGATTGCTGTAGATTGGCTGCTTGAAAAATATTCAATAGCTTGTGACAGGCTGCTTTAGAGCCTTAGGGAGTACCAAAGGGGCAAAGTTTACTGACGTTGCGAAGAAAAGCGTAAAAAAAGGTGAAACTTGGAATTTCTGCTGTCATTTCCTTTGCTTCATCCATCCACTTCTGGGAGAGGTCACAGAAGGGTCTGCAGGGTGCTCTTGAGAAACCTTAGAGTAGTGAGCGCTGAAAGATCACAGTACAGGCAACATCATAGAGGACTCTGCCTCATTCATAAAGAAACAAAAATCTCCCTCCTGACTTCTCATTTGCCATATCACATATATCATATGGAAATATCATTGATTTGTTTGAAGGGAATTCCATTACAAAGACAACACAGTTCCTACTGAAGAAGACACCTGGATGGGTGGATGTATGGCTTGCATTCTAAAAAAAATATTGGATCAGCAGCATAGTTTTGAGCCTGAATGTGTTTGTATGTTCTGTACATGTTTTTTTTGTAAAAGTGCATATGCTATGTTTGCAAGCAAACCAAAGTGGATCTTTCTTTGGAAATAAATTTACAGTACAACATTTTTGTAAATATTCTTGTACAAAATATATAGATTATATATGTGGTCAAATGTTTATTGTAATGTGTGTGTGTGTATGTATAAATGTAATGCTGTTTAAAAGTGTTGCCTGTGATATTATAATGCTTCCTGTCATTGAATGAAACAAAGTCAGCAATATTGTGAAAAACTAAAAGGTGTATTTTGCGCTACAATTATTTCTTGTCTATTCTAAGACTTGGAGTATTTTTTCTGGGTAATGTATGCTTGCTTTAATCATTAAAAGAGGCTATTCTCAAAGCATGCAAAAAATGGATGTGATTTGCATCTGAATGAACACAACCTATTTTATTTAACTAAATAAAAAGCTGTACAATTTTCTAAAGCTTCCATATATTGTTTACATACATTCCACACTTAAGAGCCAAGGTCTTGTATATCTTAGACTTTCTATACAAAGTTCTTTGTGGTAAGTTTTTGTAGACAAACACACAGGTGTATACAAGCTGTTATCTTTTTCACACACATTAATATCTGGTTCTTGCAGCCATTTTTCAAGACTTTTCCATGCATACAGCTTTCCAGCTAAGACAAGTTTCCCTACGATACAACTTGTGTACATGTCTATGATGCAAGCACTGTCCACACAATGTCTGAGAGTAATGGAGGGGCTGAGTGTTCTTCTATAGGGGCCAAAGGGGATCCCCTGTGTGCTTAGTCTATGTAGCCTCCCCTTCATTTGTTAGTCTTGCCATTTCTTTCCTGTCTGATCCCTGCTGTTATTCAATATGACACTTTAGCATCACACGCCATGATCCAGTACAAACGACTGTGCTGCCAGACGTTAATAATCACAGCTATGCTGAGAGCAGGAACACTTGAGCTTGTTATTTATTAACCTCTGCATCCTCCATTGCTCTTGGGCTGTCAGACTTAGAACATCCTCAGTGACTTGTGCCATGATCTTTTGTCACCTCTGGGGACTGGCTCTCATTGAATGAACAAAAATAAGTCTTTTCTTTGCAGGTCAAGGAAAATTTTCTTTTTGTGGTTGAATTAGTTATTTGTTTAGCATTATTAATGACACATAGCACACAGATGGTTCGGGGACCTGGGTGAAGAAAAGTTTTCCTTTGGAAAAGTTATGGTAGTGAAAAAAAAGGAATACACTATGACAGGTAACCCTATCCCTAACATGAACATGTAAGTAGTACACAATTATTGTACACAAATATAAAATTTATCTATTTATAAACCTACTACAATATTAAATTTACATTTGACTCAACCAGTGGGGAAAACGGAAAATGTCAATAGTAATATTGTTTTAAAAGGAACTCAGTGGCTCCTCATGTAGGCAGTATTAGTGTCCAGTGTGTGTATATTCGTAAAGTAGACACAGGCTGGCTACTTCTACAATATTTTAGTCACTACTTCATTTCCATGCTCCAAAAAAAAACAGTTTTTGGTCTTCCCACATCCTAATTATTTGTTGTCTACATTTCTATTCTCTAAATATTATTCAGTAAATATTAGATCATAAATGTATGTCATTGGTAATAAAATTACTGCAAGAAATTTGTCTTAAGAAATCCTTTATTTTTTACTGAACAAAATATTTAACTTTTTTTGGTTTTCTTACACAACATAAATCAAATCTGTCTAACTTCTCATTTTAACAACCACACAACAAAATATAAGTAAATCTGCGTTACAAATACAATCAAAACACTCTGATTCAAAAGGCAGTACAGGTTCTAAAGTAAATACTATTAGCCATGACTTACATATAAAAATGTTTGCATACAACCAGGTAATTAACTAGCAGTTTCAACAGTAGTGTAGCAAAAAAGATACAGCAGCAAAGCACCAAGGACTATAGATTAATTTGTGTTCCTCTTTTTATTTTTTTTTTGTTTTTATTTTAGTCAGAATACTCTGATTCTCCAGTAAGCAATGCCATCCCCTCAACCTGCAAATCTTCTAGCAGCTGCAGAAACAGACTAGTCTGAAGCCCCTGACAGTGTCTTAGCGCTGGGCTGACCTGTGCCATGTACTGATCCATACTCAACAGTGTCCTAAGGTCTTCAGCCAGGGTCACCACACGTGAATCTCCCCAGGTGGAGGTCAGAATGCCTGGGTTGAGGTGGATTAGGATGCGACAAACAGTGGGACTGAGGTCTGGAGGTGTAAAAGGGGTTTTGAAGGAAGGTACATTTTGCTCTTGGAGGTAGGCAAGGAGCAGACAGCTGAGCACCCAAGAGCAGGCCTCAATAAAAGGCAGATCTTGAACCTCCAAACCTGGAGACATTAGAGCTTTATCACCTTCCTCTGCACAATGACGAAGCTGCTCATGCAGAGCTTCAGAGGAAATCAGGTCCAGAGGGGTCCGACCTTCATTGTCACACAACTGCAGCAGATTGGAACCTGCAAGGAATCCAAAAGAATACCTAATTGTACAGATTTACAACTTAGCCTCAAGGTTTAAAAACATTTTGTCTTTGTCTTCAAGTTTGGTAAACTCTGTCCTGAACAGGAGTGGTTAAAAATGCTGTAAGCTTGGATATGAAAGATATTGTGCTGTATCAGATAAACAGGGATCCTAAATATTTGACACTAGCACTTTTGACAGCCCTAGGGTTGGTAAAACCAAAGAGTTAAGGAGTAGCCCATGCCTTTGTAACATTTTATGGTCAGGTTTTGGACAGAGGCCATGGCAGTTACGTTAGCACCTTTAAGATCAATTGTATTTTGGACAATTTGCAATCCTTTGATTTATGTGAATCTGACTAACACTACTTGGCAAAAGTTGGCTTAGACAAAGAACTGTGTCAGTGACAGTTTGGGTCAAAGATCTGAAGAAGAAAGAGTGTGAATGAAAGAATGGGGGAGAAAAACTTTCTCAATAACAGGCCATCGCCATGAAAAATGGACAGAGGGAAGGCCATGTTTTATGCATTGTTAAATGGTGCCCAAGTTCTGAAAAGGTTTGTTTTTCCCTTTCTGATGCGGAATGCAGGTGTCCTTCAAATCACACTACACTTTCAAATATCTCTTTCATTCCCACCAAGAAGTGCACACACACCAAGTCATGCTCAAGTGCTTAATTTTTTTATTTTAAGTACCATGACATGGAAAGCTAATGAAACAATTTTGCATTGGTATTCAAATAAAAGTTATTAATTAATAGCATATTACTGCATGATGTTAGTGTTTAAGCATTAATTTTACTGCACTACACATAATATACCCAATTCTATCCTGTGTAAACTCTGTTCTTCACAAGCCCAGAACACAATTAAAACACTTTAACAACAGCAAATGAGGCTGTCATTTCAAAGCACAATGGCATCTGTTACCACTATGAACTTGCAAAATGATATCAGACTTTCTATTTAGATATCAGATATTATAAAAATATATTATATTAATATAATATAGATATATAATATATATATATATAGATATAGTTTCAGAATTGACTAGTTTGCATGAATGTCTACTCGACAAACTGATCTTAATGATGCCTTATAAAATTAAGCTTGTTTGTTGGTTCAAAAACAGATAGACAGACAGAATGCAGGGAATTATTTTAACTTCACACAATCTTTTTAACACAGTGACAAGCTGTAAAAAAACCCACAAAAGCAATACCAATGGCCAATTTACTATCTAAATGTGGTCTATCTGCTTAACAGCTAAAGCAATACATGCTTTCAGTTCATTAATTGAAGAACTAACTAGTTGACCTTAATTAATAGTTGTAACTAGTCAAGCATTGTGAACCATCTTTATCTCATGTCCTTCACATTCTAAATACTACACCTGAACAGGAACTTAACAGCCTCCTTGCATACTAACAAAGCCATCCACAATTAAAGCTCATCAGCTGAGCGGGTGCCAGCAGCAGGTAGCAGAGGTGCAGACGTTCTTATGAAGCCAGACCCTACCGCAGTGCTGTCAAACTACTTGACAGGGCTATGACAAAGGATAAGGACAGGGCCTTGACCTGCATGAATGCATGCTTGCTAGCAATTCCTGATGAATGCAAGCTATGGGCAGATCTCCCTCCCTCCGGATGGCACAACACAGCTCTTTCTTCACAATGGCCCAGGAAACACACATCTGTCAGAGCTTTGCCACACAGCCACATATTCATTGAAGTGGTCAGCCAGGGGTTTTGATATGATGATGGATCATTCATCACTAAGAATGACTAAAGTGAGTCCAGGTATTGGCGCAGTGTGTCACATATTCTTCTAGGCAGATAAATAAAACACCTGGGGGATTAAATGCCAGAGATGGTAATTATGCACCCTATACAGGACACAAACTGACGTGCTCACATGTGATAAGCGGGCCACTTGCAGATATCGGGTCTTCTGCCAGATAAGCTGGTGTAGCTAACATGCATATAAACTATGCATCAGTCAGGCAAAGCAAGCCACCCCTTTAGCCTTTAGAGGGCAGACAAAGACTAGGAATAGAAAGGTGGAGAAAGGGAAGCAGAATTGGAGAGGAAATTATTTTATCTATTTTGCATGTATGCAAACTTCAAATAGACAAAACTGTCTGTATCATATGCATAAGCATGTATTCTATAGGGCGCACTGACACACTTCTTTGTTGAGCTGTGAACCCCCAGAAATACACAATACATTGGCACAGCAGAAGTCTGTGCGGATGTGTGAATCATATTGTGCTAACAGAGATTGACCAAAACAATAGAGCAGACAGCCAGAGATTAGGACAGATTACTGGGCATGGGGGGCACAGCAGGAACTTTTTGCAACCTAATTCCCTGGCATCACATTCAAACACACACCGTGAATTTGCCAATATGCACCCCACCCCCGCAACACCAAGGGAGCATACCCTCACTGAGGAGCCCATGCTACCGTGCCAGGTGCCATCTATCCACCAGTATTTTTAAAGCACCACAGTATAATTTATGGCGCATAAATGGACTTTTATATATATTTGAGTAATTTCAGGTAACAAGTTGGCCAGATGTTTTTTGTGTCAAAATGTTTACCAACCTTTATGCTAGTAAAGTATGGTTACATTAGAATACATGCAAACAGACTATAGAAGACAAGAATACTTTCGATGAAAAGCTTGTTGGGAACCTATAAGAAGCCATGGATGACAAGTACAAGAAAACCAGTGCACACTCAAGAAGCACAATATGGGGCAATATGAATAAGAGTTCATAAAAGTTTGGTGAAATGCAAAGATACACCAAGTTCAGTGTAAAAAAAACAGGCATTGATTCTCACAATGTCATAGCTGAAAGCCTGCTAAGCTTAGTGTGAGAAAGTTATTTAGTTAATTATGCAGTTTATAGCAGAAACAAAATATGCAGTGGAAGCTCAACAGCACTCATAATAACTAAGAACGATAGTGAGAGAGAGAGAGACAGAGAGAGAGAGATAAATACAGTCTGAAGAAAACAAAAGCAGAGACAGAAAGAGATTTCTGAGAAGAGAAGCTGATTATGTATTTGGTGTGACTAGCACAAACAAACAAACAAACAAACAACCAAACAAACAGAGCATGAGGAGTTGTGTAGTGACTAAATACAGGGCTTTGCCATAGCGTTACTCCAACTCAGTTTCAGTGTGAAATACAAGGGGGAAACACTCCTATTTATGTGCACAGAGAGGAAGGAAAGCAGAACAGCTGCATTTGAACTAAGCCTTATTAACAAAGACATCAAGCCTTCATTTGTCATTACATCACTGGAGCAGTGCTGAGGAACTCAGGAAAGCCTGTAAGTGTTTTATACTCTAATACTATAACAAAAATCGTAACTCTTTTGTTGCTAAGGATGACTGGTAAGAAATTTGGTTGCAAAAGGATACACTGAAATACTGTATGGCACAACTCTGCAGGGAACAATACCTTTGGGCTTCAGACAGCCATGAGAAAACTGGCAAGGTGTTTAGAGATTAGAAAGCATATAAAATTTTTAGAAAGCATTTAAACAATTTATTTTAGTGTTTTTTTGTTACACAAATTATGAATAATTACATGCAACTTACACTAACCATTAGATGTTGGTTCTGTAGTAAAAACATGCTAAGTAATATTACTCAGTGCTTCCATGTATAGGCTACTTACAACTGTAAGGCTGATCTGTGTAATATATCAACACACTGCCAAGATCTATGGTGTATGCAAGCCATAGATGCTGCTTAAAGAAATGTACCCACAGTGGGGTCAAATGGGAGACCATTGAAGTTACAATTGATTTTAAGCCTGGACATAATGAAAGATTTATGATTTAATGACAAATACACAAATAAAGAAAACAAGTCAATCAAATAAACTTGAATCCTCGAATTGTGTGTGTGTGTACACGTATGTGTCTTATGACTGTCTGCTTCCCAGACACATCACAATTTTAATTTTGCAAAAAGCATCTTTTCCTGACCTTATTTCATGCATTGGTATTGGGCCAATCTCTGTCAGCAAGAAGAGGAATGAAAAAAAACATTCTCACCGGGACCAAACAATCCCAATCTAATTTACTTTTTGAGGCCAGAATATCTACATGAGTTAATAAGGGAGCAAAATCAAATTAACTATAATTAGACAAAATGAAAGAGAGAGTGAGTGACAAAAAGGTGTGTGGAAAACCAGGAGCCCGTTTTGTTTCGTCTCTCCCAGACGACGAGTCATCCTGCGCTTACCACATTGACACATGTCGTGCTCACTTCAAAGCTCGCAAACATCGATTACACGTGGCACACAAACAGCCAAGTGCGGCAAAACATTTCTGTTCTGACAGATTTCCCTCGTGAAAAACCAGCATGCGAATTTCACGAGAGCCACAGACCTGACTTGTCTTTTTTTTCTCAGGAGGATGTGAACAGCATCAGCCATGGCGATGGGTTATTCCTGTAGAGCTGGATGTTTTTATATGAGGAACATGAAAAAGCTTGGCAAAAGAAACCAAGCCGAACTATGAACAGCAAAAGCAAAAACAACAGTGTTTGCGTGGGGTAGCTCTCAACTGTTAAGCCACAGGAGAGGCCAGGTTTTAACAGATTTCTATTAAAGCATTTGTTTGTTTACATGTGTAATGCCACTGAATATGACTTCTTGTCTTTTTTGCTCATCAATTTATTTATATTAACAACAAACATAGAAAAAGGCAAGAAAGCAAATGTTTCTCTTGTGCTTTATTACTACAATTTTCTTTTAGAGGTGACTTTTTATGAAGTCAGTCAGTAAACTGCAGAGTCATTCTCAAAAGGGCCTTGGGTAGAACCAGAGCATGTTTTGAAGCAACACAATATTTAATACATGCCAGTCTATTATAGAAAGGTGTTTGATTCTAGCTAAATACGCACAATGTGAAATTAACCTATGAATAATGAAGGAACTTTTATCAATTTATCTTTAGAAATGCTGTTGGAGAGTTTAAGTGGGCGTCACTGAGTGCACATGCTCTCATGTTATGAACCCTGAATCTTCACAGAATTCACAGCATGTGTATTTTTATACCATGAGCATTAAGATTGAATTTATGCATGCCTACGTGTTCACACTGTGGTGTGAACATCTGATCTCAGATAACGTATGTGTATGTTGGACGCTCACCTCCATGGCGCAGCAGCATCTTAGCAATATCTGTGTGTTGGTTTAGCAGAGCGTCATGCAAGGGACTGACACCCTGGACTTTACTGTCCAACAGCAGGTTTGGGCAGTACTGCAGCATGGCCTGCACACACTCTGTGCTGCCGTGATTACAGGCTTCATGAAGGGGTGTCCAGCCAGCGTGATCTAAAAATCATGCATGACAAACTGACGATGATTTTAATTTCTACATATAAAAGATCAATACAGTTCAACATGTAATTGTTCAAACTACACTGCTAGCTAAATGCATTAGCTCTAACTGTAAACATTTGCTAATTTGTGACACAAAACATATTATTAAAAACCAAATTCAATGTAATGTCACAAATGACAATTTAGGTTCTCATTAGGTTCAATTTTTTTAGACATAATGTTTTGCTCTATGATCCAGCACTAGACAGCACTATCTACACCCACTTTTACACTCTTAGATTACTTTCCATTGAAGTATTAAATAAGACATTTTTCAGTTCAGCAATTTCATAACATTGTTTATCTGTTGAATTAAGATCAAGATAACATTAAAATGAAATATCCTAAGAAACAAACACAATTGTTTTCTTTTTTTAAAGAAAAAATAATAAAAAACTATGCTAAATTGTAAAAACAAAGGTTATTTTCATCACAATCTATAAAAATGTACCCACAGTAATATTAGAATTTCAGACAGATCAAAAAGGACGGGCAAAAAATCTGTGCAATACCACAATAGTAAAATCAAGCTAGAAACACTTCACGCTTACATTTGGGGTTAGATGCATACCACACACCTTTATATTTATCGCTTGGAAACAAAATGTAAAACATGGGATAATTCGAGAGAAGGAATATAGACACCTACCTTTAACATTGACATCTGTTCCAGGCAGGTTAAGGATACGAAGCAGTGTCTCCACCTGGTTCCTCTTGCTGGCTCGATGAAGGAGTGTCTCGCCTACACATGGATGAAGAGAGAGAGAAAAGGGGCAAGTGGAAGAGAAGTGGGCAACATCCAATATTAGGGTGTGTCCTGCCAGCTGCCCCACTACGGTCTCTTCAAAATTTTGTTGCGCTCTACAAAACGTAAGTAAACAGGCATACTAGAAAAACACAGAAAATGTAAAAACTGAAGACGTTCCCACTCAAAGAAACAAAAATTGCCTTTAAGCTAGATTTAAATTTTTAAGAAGAGAGAGACAGGAAGAGCATCAAGAAAAGAAAGACAGTGATGAAAAGAGCTAATTTCTCGCTTTGTCACTCTTCCCCTTTTTAAGGACAGTGTGAATTCTTTACCTACACTAGCACCCCAACCTGAAGGCAATTGTGGAAAAAGGCTTTCTGGCAGTCTGGTATTGTTCAGCTGGGAAAAGTTATGGTACAGAGCCCAAACACAAAGCCTCTGATGGTATTTTTCAAACAGCCAGAGTTCAAAAGCTCCACTGGGCAGTACGAATGGGAATATGAGATTCTTACTTTTGCAAACTACACCAGTCAGACAGAAAAGCCTTGAATGACTTTCATATATTTTCTTTTTTCCTTCCCCCTTTGTAACAGCCTTCAACCCTCGCTTTCGATACAATATCAAATTGGGAATATATAAGAGGGTGGGCTGCTTCCATTTTTTTATGTGTTACTTCACAAAAAAGTTAAAGGCCAAACTTGAGTGCCTCTGTGGCCATTATAATGCCACTGTGCAAAGCTGCTAATAAATGCTTTACTGGCTCTCACCGGGGTGCCCATTCTTCCACAGCCCTGGCCCATTACATAAAACCTGGTGTGCTAAAAGAGACAGGGCAAAGAGAGGCAAAGAGATGAGGAGGGAAAAATGAAGCAGAGAGACTTTCTTCTTGCGGTTGTGAAAAAAAAAACCCTCTCACATCAGCAAGTTTGCATTTTCAAGAGGCTACACAAATGTTGTAACTGCTGATATAATTTAGATAAAACATTTATGTAAGTATAAAAGGTAGCAGCTTGGTTTAAAAATTCTGGGGTAGGATCTGGGTATTAGGAGATGGCACACCAACATTATCACGTTTTCTTTGAAAATAGTTTGTATATAGTCACCAAAACAGAGACATTTGCCTCAGTACCTGATCACTGATCTATAACTAAGTGGTTAATTATAGAGTGTATAGAATAATGTGTCGACTAAGCACTTAAGATTAAATCCCCCCAAAAATTATGAAATTATCAAAAAATATCATAATGAATCTTAATGTCAGGTGTAAACACTTTTGCTAAATGATTCTAATTCATTAAACAGAACATTGCCAAAACCCTGCACCAGTATACAGCCATAGAAAAAAGAATGTACACATCTATAGTTATTTATTATTGTCTTAGAGAATAAACAAGAGGCCAAAAACATTAGAAACCCAAACTAACTAACAAAGTGCAAATAATTATAAGGGTATTGTAAAGAAATTAAACAGAATGCAAAAAAGAACAACACTTAATAAGAGCCTCGACACCATGACAAGATCTAGCTCACTTTTTAATACCCTAATAGGCCCCAGAACTCAGTGATTAAACATTTCTTAACTCCCCATATGTACATAGACTCAGAAATGCCAGGCCCAATCTTCCCTCTGTTAAATCACTTTAATGGCTCCAATTTGAACACAACAATTCCATTATAGGGGTAACTGTAAACTCAGCATTTACAAGCTCAGAGGACAAATCAATCCTGCCCTTTTCTATAAATGGTTAAATGTGTGTAGTGTTTGCTGTTGAGTTGTCATTTTTGTCTTGTAGAGAGCACATGGTTGTGACGTTTGGCCTAACATCTTTGCTGCAGGAGGGCTAATGGTTTAAATAAGGTGCTATTTGTCACAAAAATGCATTTTGAACACTGTGATGGCAGAATGCATTTTAAATTTGACAATCTACAATGTTGCTGTATACAACAATATGTATATAGCAAAGACCTTAAGCTAAATAAAATACGCTGAGCAAACTAAAATAGATCAATAATCAAATAATTTTTAAAAGAAATGTCACATACCATCATTCTGACATCCCTTAAAGTAAAAACTAATCAGTTGTATTCTAAAATCATCTCCAGAATGCTTACAGCATCATTACCTACAGCCCTAAGCAATAAAAGTGCACTGAGCAGACAGATAGCTCAGGGTGAAGTTAACAAGGCACCATGGACCAGCACATCCAGTGAAAAACACTGCAGCATCTACCTACAGAAATCTACAGCTGAGAACCTGAAGATGCTTCATCAAAAATTGATGTGGTGCACATCAGTATAGGGGAAACGTAGTGCAAAAAAACACAAGCAGCAGCCTTGAGTCTTCTAGAAGCAGAGCTGTCTCTCTTTCTCGCTGCCCTCCCCCGCTCCCTGCTCTGGCGTGGGGTCTTTCTGATCAGGTGGAGGGGGAAAGATGAGTGTTGACACTTTGGTGGGTTCACACGGAGTGCCAACCTCCTAATTACAGAAACTTCCATGCTACCTCAGCTACCTCTCTGTCTTTCTGGCTCTCACACCCTCTTTCCTTCCTAACTGCAGAATCCTAATTGCGGTGTTTAATATTCTTAAAAGGCGATCTGACAAGCATTATGTTTGTGTGTGTGCAGCTTGATTTTTATGTATTTTTCCTTTCTTACACACTAAAGGATAGAGGAAGAGTAAAAACATGTGGAATGTAAATGCTGTAGCCCGAGGTTATAAAGAGAGGTTCTGTCAAAAGCTTTTGACCTAGCTGAATGCTGTGAGGAACTGCAATACAAAGAGATAGATAGGTAGGTAGACAGACAGTCTAAAACGACAGGTAGATATGATATACTTTAGCATATTTAATGTAGTCACCCTTTGCCTAGAATCTGCAAAATCTTACAGTTGACATTTTATTGTGCAGGTACTTAAGTCCTTAACCTAGGAAGATTTTTAAATTGTATTGAACAAATTTTCTTCCTTCATGGACGGCTTTTATTCATTATTTAGTTGAGTATATTTAAAAAAATTTTTTTATATATTTTGTAAATATATATAATTTTATAAGTATATTATAGTTATATTATTAGTAATATGTTGGCACAATTATATTTTTGGTAGCAAGTAAGTAACTAAGTAGGGTGGTAGATATAGGTAGGTAGACAGAAAAACAAAAGGATTCCACATTTTAGTACAGCCACAGTTCCAAGAGTCTCTCTTCAAGAAGCCAACCAATAAATAGCTTACTTAACAGATGTTTAATTTATTTTATTTATTATATATATAAAATAAATTAAACATCTGTTAAGTAAACTATTTATTGGTTGGCTTCTTGAAGAGAGAATATATATATACAGTACAGGCCAAAGGTTTGGACACACTTTCTCATTCAATGAGTTTTCTTTATTTTCATGACCGTTTACATTGTAGATTCTGACTGAAGGCATCAAAACTTTATTGAACACATGTGGAATTATGTACTTAACAAAAAACTTTGTTAATAAGTTTTATATTTTAGATTCCTTAAAGTAGGCACCCTTTGCTTTTTGGATATTGCTGCAAACCCTCAGTGTTCTCTCATTGAGCTTAATGAGGAAGTCACCTGAAATGGTTTTTGCCTAATAGGTGTGCCTTGTCAGGGTAACTTAGTGGAATTTCTTTCCTTACTTATTGGGTTGGAACCATCAGTTGTGTTGTAGAGAAGTCAAGTTGATACACAACCAACAGCCCTATTAGACAACTATTAGAATTGATATTATGGCAAGAACAAACCAGCTAAGCAAAGAGAAACGAGTGGCCATCATTACTTTAAGAAATGAAGGTCAGTCGGTTCGGAAAATTAGAGACCAGATAAATGCCACAGATTAGATTAGAGACCAGATAAATGCCACACAGAGCTCTGACAGCAAACACATCTCTACAACAACTGTTAAGAGGAGACTGCGAAGTGCAGGCCTTCATGGACAAAT
>JBAJNP010007948.1:0-21316 GCA_036877545.1 Yasuhikotakia modesta | reverse complement strand
CACACACACTCTCACACACACACACACACACACACACACACACACACACACACACACACACACACACACACACACACACACACACACACACACACACACACACCTTGCTTTCACAATAACAGGGGCTACAAAACAGGTGAATTAAAAAATATACATAAATATAAATTAACTTTTGTTATTTTCTTTTTGCATGTGATAGTTTTGTTTTGTGGCTGGAATCCCAACCCACATTATTTATATACGGATAGAAATGCTTAAACTCTCCAACTCTTTATTAAAATATAAACCAACCTGAGTTTCATAGCTCGACAGTTGAAAGAACCACACGGACACCATTGTTACCAATAAACTAATCTTATTTGTCTCTTTTTCTTTGCTATTTACATTGGTACCTAATGTGCAAATTAATAATTTAAAGTAGTGTAAAACTCTCAAATGAATACAAAATCATATTTTACAATTCTAAGACGGTGAGAGTCCATGAGTTTGTTGAATATAAAGGAGGACAGGAGCACAGGACTAGATGTACATGATCGAGGAGGAGTAGAAACATGAGAGAACCAAAAAAGCAGTGGCCATCCTCGGCCAGGAAGGACAAAACACTCACTGAGACACAGCGGGGGTTACATGGACACCATCACACAACTTATACAGCAAGCGTTGCACTCATGGTAATCTTATAAAAAGCACTTGGTGGGGCCTTTGCTTAGCAGAGAGACACAAAGTGGCTAACGTGCTAGTCATGTTAGTCGATCACAAAGTCTTGAGGTGGTCCGAGTAGCGCAGTTACCTGCAGCATGCGTGTTTACTAGCACAACATGGGGACTAGCGCTTTCAGCTGTGGAAGAACTGGTGGAGAGTCAGCCTGATAGTAGCCTTGCACGTGGTTGCGATGTTTGCCAATGGTGTGATCGATGTTTTACCTTGGGGTGGCCAAAATCAAGACAAGTTGCTTAGGGCGGTAGATTTGGTACCTGACATGTCTAGTTTAACATCTAGGATTCTTGTTTGTGTGTTTATGACAATCACACCTGGATGGTACAACAAGGTACAACATGAAACTACAAAGCAGTAAAATCACATCTTACGCAAGAGAAACGGTCTGTTGGTTTCCTGGTTTCTATTTCCCACACGAAGCGAAATCTCATTTATCCAAAAGTGTTGCTGTAAATTTGTCGTCTGGTGGAATTTTACTTTCAATACGGGCATAAAAATGTTCTTGTCAAATTGCACCTAAATAGGACACAGTGTTACAGTACAAAGATCTGTACCTTGCAAATCTTTTAATTGCATTTTTTAAAACAATTTGCTGTTCTTGTGACAATTGCAACTGCATGAATACGACAAACATTCCTGAGGACGAATGAAATGGACATTTTTTGGCATGAGAGGCTAGCATGGCAGTGTTAGCATGAGTGCTAAAGACTGTTGAAGAAAAACTGCCACTTATTAGTGAAAATTATAAACAGGCGACACAAACAACGTTTAAAACTCTCCACCTTCAGTCCACCGCAGACACATGTAAGGGTTTGCATTCCATTCATGAATCCTCATGTAAAGTGCCTCAAAGATGGTTATTAATATTTAGCATTTATTAGCGTGGCTGTGTTATATATTGCAAATACAGACAGCAGTGAATGGAAGTCAAATGCTAACTGTATTGGATGTAGCGCACAACAGTGAGGATTCAGTAGATGTGATGGAATGCAAACCCTGTTATGAAAAGGTTTTATATTACAATTGGATGCATGATGGAAAGCCAACAAATGCATGTACACACCCACACACACACACACACACACACCAAGATCAATCTGAAAGCACATTTTGATATGCCACATATTGACTGTATCCACCAAAATAATTCTCTTACAGCAAAACTCCTTCAATCCCACCCACTTCCTCTATAATAACATGAGAAAAAGTAGAATATGGCTGACATTATGAATGCATAGATAAAAAGGGAGGGGTGGCGGTTGTAACCAAACTTATTGCTTTCAAAAAAATTCCAGTACATCTTCCTCCCATCGTGATTATTTGCAACGCACAGCAAAATCAATGGCATTCGATATTGAGATTCCAAAGAGCTATGCTGTGTAGTATTGCATTATAATGATCTCTAATCTGAGTTGTCCCCTAGGTGAGTGGAAGCCCCCTTAGAGACTGACGTACGCTTTTACAACTCTTTCAGCGGGTACGAGGAGTTACAACACGGACTGAGCAAATGCACAGACGAGAGCTTTTACTCTAAAACAAGTAAAAGATTGAATTCAAATTGACAAACAGTAACACAATCTCTGGTTCTGGTTGCACTTCCTGTCATTTTAAAGCAGTGTTCGTTCGCTATTGAGAGTAAAGTAACAAGTACAGAATGAGGCCAATCTTAAATATTGTAGGAAAATGTTATGCAGTTCTTTGAATCACTTGCAAAGTGCAAAAAAGGTGGTGGTGATACGCGGTTCTTCTTGTTGGTGGGCCGCATGTGTCCGGGCTATCCTGGCCGATGCACCTTCACCTCACGTTCCCTACGTTTCAGCTCTTCTCTATAACAGTAGGAGCAAAAGTTCTCAGTCTCTGGTCGGCCATAGAAGGTGCAGTTGTCTCTCCTGCAACGTTTCTGCTGGAAGCAGTACATTGGACAAACTGCGCTTTGCCCTTTGGTTTTGTCCTGTCCCAGCCAACCGTGGGGCGTCGGGTCCTCATCTGCAAACTCCAGACAGTCCCGGATGTCACCGGTGTTGAAGCCGTTGGTGTAAGTGTGGGACTTGTGTTCCCCTGGCATATTGTAAGGGAAGGTGTCTACGGCATTGACGGTGCGAATCCCAGACATGCGGGCTGGGCTGTAGCTTTGAGAGGACAGCGAGCGGTTCTGCTGAGGGTACGTGGCACAGGTTTTGAGCGTTCCCACCAAAGGCTTGTAGGATTCATCCTGATAGCTGGATGACTGCACATTGACGTCCCTCAGGTGGATGACACTGTGCCGCTGAATAGGTGGCGTATGGCTATAGTGGGCTGAAACAGGGACCGGTCCAGATCTCTTAGCACCATTACTAGGAGAGGAGAAAGGGACAGGAGACATGGAGGATCCAGGAATGGATGCAGAGATGGGTATTGGAATAGGAGATGCAGCGAGCTTCGGGCTTCCCCTTTCTTGGACCTTCACCGCCTGTGTGTGATTATGGCTGGGGTGCAATACCGGCGAGCAGCTCTCTGGTGGAGAGCTATCCGAACGCTCTCGTTGAAAAACGCTCTCCTGCTCGGGCTTCCTAAGTGCCACGCCATTGGTCTGCGATTTCTTCTCAGCCTCTGCTTTCCTTTTCTGTTCCTGCTCGGCACTGAAGCGTTCCTGGGCGCTGCTGAGATAGAAGCTGATCATCTCCTCGTGGAACTGGTGTCGGTGGCTTGTGAGCAGCAACCCAGCAAAGATAAACTTGCGCTCACCCTGCATGGCCGCCCGGAGAATGTTCAGGCTTAGTTTGACATCTGTGCTGTATTTCCAGTTGTCCAGCGTCCGGTCACCCGAGTTTTTGCCTGATCCTGGTTGTCTCTCGACAGGCGAGCTTCCAGATGCACGGTCTGTAGGAGACGGACTGGTCGCCTTCTCTGATGAGGACGTACTGGCCGACTGGCCCGACTCCTCCTTGCTCCCTTTTCGTATTTTTGAGTCTTTTTTCTTAGATTTCTGCTCTCCGTTTTCTACCGTTCTTCCATTCGTTGAGGTTGACTTGCTGATTTTGCCATGGACAAGTCCTCCAAGGCCACCCATGTTCTTCTTAAGTTTGATGCCCAAAGTCTTGCTGAAGCTGCCCAGCTTGTTTGCCACAGAGTCTGCACGAGTTTTATCCTTGTCTTTTCGCTGCTTATCCTTTTCCTTATCTTTATTTGACTTGCCGCTATTGATGTTGGAGTTACTGCAAACAGATTCCCGGTCTGAGTCCATGGAATCTGCCAAAGACTGTACGTCCTCGCCCGCAGAGGCAGTGGGCGACTCGGGCTGAGCCAAGGGAGCCTGTAAGAAACAGATGATCAAGTGTCACAAGTTAACTTCCTTTAGTAAAGCAAATACTAATAGAAATAACTAAAGTTGTATCACTTCTATGAGCGGCCGCTTACCCTTGTTTCAGATGGAATTCGAATCCACGTTACATTCATGTAGTTGTGCAGAATATTTAGTTTAGCTTCTAGGGACAGAATAAGACTGGAAAGAAAAAAGAACATTGTTAAACATCTTAAGGCTTTAAAAAAATCAACTGTAGTAGTTCTTTTAGCCTTCAATGGGGCTTATATGTTAACATGGTCTGCTACAGAAGATAAACAGCAGATGTGGTCTTGAATACTCCTTGTCCTCTCCTACGTGTAAGTGAAAAAAATGGTACAAATTCCAAACCAAGGGAGACATGCGACTAGAAACTTCAATCAGTGCATAAATCTAGTCACCAAAGGATGACAGTAATTAGTTTATATTCATCAGTCCATTATGAAACCAATGGATAGGGTGCCAAGTCATTACAGCTATTTCAGCGCAGATGTTTGTTTTGGATCTCCGTCCTTCCTTCTGTAAATCATGTCGTGGGTGGTGCTGTAGCGTATTATTTATATACTTTTGCTGGCAGACCTCTGGAAAGTTACTCAGACTTAAAAACAACCTGCGCAAGTCGGCTTAACCAAAAGACTCAAAGGAAAACGCAATACTGATAATAGCGGTTCTCTGACATGCACAAGCTTTAATTTGAATAAATACTGTCTTTCAAAGGCAGTTTGACCTTTGTGAGGATAACACGGCCTTGTGCCATGGGCCCTGCTAGACAGATTTAACCTATTTTTAAGTCCTTCATAACAAACAGGCCTAATTAGACCTTCCTTCCATCTTTTTTTTCCCCAACTACCCTCATTCAGGCATTAGCGTGTTTAGAATTGTAACGTCGCTAAAGCTGTGCTGGTGGGATGCAGAATGGGAGGGTGGGTGTTTGTGGGGGGGGCTGGTGATGTGCAGAGAGCGTTCTTACTTCGCCAGCTTGGCGTTGTCATTGTCGTCCCTCCCCCAATCCCAGTCCCGCCCCGGGTCCACCGCGAAGTGCAGGGAAAGCAGCTTGTGCTCAGAGTCAGTCAGCGGGATGACAGCTAGAAGAGAGGGACAAAAAGGACATTAGGGATTTAGATTAGATGTTGGAAACTGTATTGTAACAGCATGCTGTGTACAGAGCGTACATTATTATGAGCAAATGATCATTTACTCAATGATCAGAACCTTTGATGTGATAAAAGTGAGAAAATTTGTAGTAGTTTAGTGCGTTCATCAAAACAGCTACACTAAAGTCCAACTATACCTAAACATTTGGTAGCTGAGTGTCAAAATTTTTTCACATTTTCTACATTTTTACATTTAATTTGTGTTTAAACACTTTTTGAATAGTGTTTCAGAAAAATGACTACATTTCAGCTCTATCCAAACATGAATTACATGACAGAAAATAACTACATTGTTCTTCCTTCACTGCAAGGTACAACTGCTACATGGTGAAGTAAAAATGTCTTTTTTCTGCACAACCTTATATTTTCTCATTTTCCATGCTACCAACACCCATCTGACAGGAAAGACATTTCAACATTAATCACGGGCTACGCTAACCATACCGGCTAAAGGCTTTGTGACATGCCTGGGTGTGGCTCTGCTTTGTAAAATAATAACCAAAATAACTTTCCACCCTTTCAGCTTCCCTTGTTTTATTTCCTGTTGGTCCGTTTGCCACAACACCTCCCCGGTCCCTTCAGAACACTGTCCGAAGGCAAAATGGAAGGGAAATGGAGTGTGGGCTGACAGACGAGAGCGACTCGGTTCTCGTGACTGTTAGAAACTACAGCATGTTCAAACAGAGGACGTTCCAACCCCTTCTGTCACAACCCTACACACACACTGACAGAACAAACTGTCTTTTCTCCTCATGATCGCCCCGGCGTTTGCCAGGTGACTGCTGGGTAGAACTCACGGTGTACCAATAATGAACATTCTGCTCTTCGATGACTCATTTAAATAACACTACGGGCGCAATCTTCAATGCAAGAGTGGGTGTCGGTGAGAGACATGGAGTCACCGACATGAATAAGTGTGTGTGTTAAATGTGCATTTCGTGTGTGAAAAGAAAGAAAAGGTCACGGATAGACGGAGTACGTGTAGGGAAGCATATCATTCAGACATCAGACAAGTGCACTCTTGAAACGCTTCCCTTCCATCGAATTTTCAATGAGCACACGACTTTGCCTCCCACCCGCGTCTTTTAATTCACAATCCTGGCATCTATGAGCGCCACAAATGCCCAGCTGGTCTAATAAACATTCAAATCTCAGTCCATGCAAGTTTTTCCAACTTTCTAGTCTTTTAACTCGCTTCCAAAAAGCACAATAATGAACACTTTGGTTCACAAAAAGGTCTTGGATGTGTACCACGGTACCACCATAGAATTCCTAACAAGGAACCTTGAAGTGTCATTTAAATACTGTATCCAGAATACAAAATGGAGTCTGGAAAAATAATCACTGCATAGTATAACACCATACAAACATTGCAATGTGATATACATCACTCTACACTGGCACTTGTATAAAGGTTACAGGACAGTGCTGGAACACCTTTTTCAACCAATCAGATTGTAGAATTAGGATTTTAACCAAATCAAAAAAAGGTTATGCATATGGGAAATCTTTCATGGGAATAAGGTTGGGAATACGTTTCTTTGCTAGGAATTTTGTACCATGATCAAGAAAATATTTTTTTTGAGTGGAAAACTAATTTGGCACACATCCTTTCCCCCACCATCATGTTTTTTCCACTTATATTTGATGGCTGTCAGGGCAACCAACGCACAACCGCTGATGCACTGGCAACCTCCTTTAGTATTTTGTGGGTCAGATTCTTGTGGGGTCACACCAGGACAAGAAAGAAACTATCCAAAGTCAAAACGGAGAGAAAAGTAGATGGAATTCTGAATTCTGAACAGACACTGTGCAAAATACCACACACACACACACACTCACACACTCCCAGGCACGCACTCGCCCTCATACATTAAGCTAACCAACAAAAACACAATTGTGCTCTTGCGCCCCCCCCTCCCTTGCAGATACAGTTCCCAGCACTGCAGGGTCAGACAGTGAACGCTACAGTTATGTGGGGTTGTGTCCCAACTCCTACATCGCAGCTGCCTTCCCCTCATTGGCAGGCAAACGCACTTTCGTGGACTCATACACACTCCGCGTTTGAGCTCGCGCCGTTGTTACCATCTGGGCGGGTTCCAGGTCCAAACAGCACCGCTGCCAGTTCTACCCTAAGGGACTGGAGTATAATGTATTTAGTATCCCGTCTGGCAGCCACAGAGCACTGTCCTCGACTGAACCATCAGCTGCATACACACTGAACCATGACGTCAAGGGCCCCGCTCTCCAGGAACGAGAGCCGCCAACTCAGCTGATTCCTGAAGCGTTTGTTGGGGTGGGAGTGGAAGAGAGAGAGACAGGAAATGGAGGTTGGAGTGAGACTTGGTCGCCCAATGCTTTCAACCTGTTGTTATAGCTGAACTACTTTGTCTGGATAAACAAAACCCATCGCAGCGTGACCTAACGGAGTAATAATGGCTGAATACAGGCACCTACACACTGGAAAAAACACTGACAGAGTTTAATGTGTGTTTGCAAAAAGTAAAAATAATGGAATAATACAGTGAAAATGGGTTCGGTCTGATCTCTGAAATACAGTTTACGTCAAATTGTAGCGGTTAAAGAAAACTTTTCCACGTCACATGGTTTGGTCACATGACAGAGTAAGTTTCCTTGACAACCTGGCTATACCTTTTAACATAATTCAAAATCGATGCATTCATAACTTTTCTGACATCAAAATTCAAATCTAAACTTTACGGTTTCCATTCGTAACCGTGACGCTCTACAAAATGTAAACTTTACGTCAAAATCCTACGGTAAAAAAAAGAGACGACATGCAACATTACACAAGCATTACATGCGAACATTACTCCGCTGGCACAAAGGGAAGTCTGATGTATGCCGAATGGATTTGTCTGAATGACACGGCACCAATTAAGGAAAGTTAGACAGGCATTAAGTCGGAATACGTGTCATGCGAGACACGTGTCACATAATCCCTTCAAATGGGACTCCCAAGGAATTCTTTTTCTGGAATAATTCCTTAATTTTTCTAGATTCTGCTCCCGCTGGTGGAAGATATCAATCACTGCAGGAAAAACAATTAGTCTGCTTCAGTCACGCAACGCAGGCTTGTGCTTAATGAGGTGTGAATTCAGGAGTTTGGAGTTTTTATTCCCAGCCGTGTATTTTACAGCCACCATAAACAACAATCGGGGGGTTGAACAAAGCTTTGTCCCGGATCTCAGGAAAACAGCAAAAATCAGATTTCCATCATGTTTTCCATGGCCTTATAAAACAAACACACACACACTCATACACACACATATACACACAATAATATAAACTCTATATATTTAACAAAAGTATAGAATCACTCTTAATAATAAATTCATCAAATCTATTGGTTAACTAAATAAATGGAAATAATGTTATATTTTAGCATCTTTAAAGTTGCCACAATCTACCTAGAATTTGTAAAGCTTTACTTTTTTGCCATTTAACTTTCTGAAGCAGCTACAAACCTAATTTAAATTTTCATTTAAGCACACTTTAAGATAAAAAGGCTTTTAAGGTGATGAGAAACAATTAAACGATACTAAACTTTTAACGGTACTGAATATATCTGAAGTCAGATCAGGTCAGATGTTTATATTCTGTATACACTTTCAGAAACTTTGGTTATATTCCGTATAAACTTTCAGAAATACTGTAAAGATCAAAGTCAGACTGTGCATAGAGCTTGACGTGGGCTGCTGATCTTGGTACAAGATGTTTTTTTACTCTTAAAAGACGCAGCTTTAAAAGCTGGTTGTCAGAACCCCAAAGAAAACAGAGGCACATCTCAAAATAGCAATGCTTGTTTCCTATTGGCTGATGAGTGTAACCACTAAAAAATAAAGGTACATTAACTTAATACAGACATGTCACCAGAAACCACAGCCTATGTTTGCAGCATACATCAACCTAAAAATATTAATTTCAACCATTTTTCAAAAATCAGATTTTCAACCAATGACATTTCAGGGTGGGTTGAGCTACACGGTGCAATGCCACAGAAACACAGTCATGTATATCAGATCGTTTAGTGACAAGAAATTTGTCACTTATTTCTACTACACAAATTTTTACTGTTACCATTTACATTGTCCAAGGTATTAATGCATTATGAGCAAATGGCCTCTCAAAATGACGCTTTTAAAAGTATTAAGCCATTGCTTATAATTGCTTATAGGGCACAAACAATGCCACGCAGTGGCAGAATCAAAATAACTCTTAACTTTTGCTATTTTTAAACTATTACCAGCTTTTTTCGCAGAGGTTAAAAGAAATAAAACGTGCAAGAATGCATCACCCTCGGGCTGAACCGGACGCCTTTGTGGGCCGCATTCGGCTGTGGCTCATATGTTTGGCACCCCTGAATTAGATTAATATAAAAATAACAGGCGATAATAGTAAGTTTCCACCTTAATGAGAAGAATATGAAGAGGGTTTTGTATTTTTGGAAAAAGACAGTATATCATTTCTGTGTCTCTCGCTCATTTAACACACCCTCTCTCTATTACACACACACACAACAGTCTCAGTGTTCAGGAAACCGCTGGCACCTGAACACACAGAGGGCAGACAGGCACTCCCTGGCAAACCAGAGCGGAAGATCCGGGGGGGTCAGGAAGGGGGCTCAGTCACACAGAGAGACACTTCGTTGGGAACAGTGAGGAGAGAGAGGGAGGTGGGGGTCCGGGAGGAGGAGATTGGGTGCCAGACTAAACGCAGTGCACTTTGGGTTGGATTGGGAGAGAGAAAGAGAGAGAGAGAGGGAGAGTGTAAGAATAGAATCAGGGGAAATGAGTCAGAGTGTGTGTTTGTGTGTGTGTTTGTGTACGTGTTTGTATATATGTGTGTGTGGGGGGGGGGCAGATTTTTCTTACAATGTGCAACGTGTACAATAAAAACAACTTAAACACACACACACCAAAAATGTGTTTATAAAATAGTGTGTTCATAAAAATGTTACAAATAAAAAGGCTGCTGTGAGGGTCGGGTTTAGGAAGAGAAAGGACAAAAAATATAATAAACTATAATGTAAAAACAACAAACATTAACGGAATGGTTGGTTATAAAACAACTATGTGTGAGGGAGATAACCTAGCTATACTTTGGGGACAAATTCATCTCCAAAAGTGTGCAAAACTTGCCAAACCCTTCTTCTAGTGAAATATCCAATGAAACGTGTCCATATGTACTGTAGTTTGGGAATGAATTTGACAGTTCTGACAAAACCATTCGGATACATTCACAAACACAAGAGTATTGGACGAGACTGCGGTAACCAGCTTTATATAAAAACAACGTCACCCTTTATACAGGCAAGTCAATGGGCAGGAGTTGTGAATTGTAGGAGTTGTAAATGTTCGCAGGGCCTCGCGGCTCTAACTGTATCCAGACACATTTTAACACGACCTAATTCAGGGAACTCGGGTGCGAGAAACTCTTTCCTGAGGTGTCCCACCTTTCCCACATCAAAACTTCCCAAATGTCCGGAATGGATAAATACACACTCCCAAAGAAGTTAAAGGCATTCCATAGGAATCCTAAAAAGGTGTTCCTTAATTTTGTTTATTTTTTTTTTCTATAGGAGTCGGTCATTCATATCCTGCAAAAATGTGATTACAGGACGGGCAGTAATCTGTCAGTAAGTCGCTGCTTCAGACCGACCACATGCTCGGGGGTCAATGAGTACGTGCGGCTATGCAAGAAGCCCTTTCTGCGGTAAACGGAAATAAAGGTCGCCACCCAGCGGCCTGCAGACGTAACCCAGCCGCACTCTTACGAAAACATCACCCAGACAAGTATAATATTTACATAAACTACAGACAGTGCTGTCTGTATCACTTCACAGTAGATTCAAGACATCCGTAGCTAAAAAAAAACCCCACAAGTTCCTTATTCAAACAACAACAAGGTGAATTAGAATAATAAGTTGGTGTTAAAAACATCACAGGTAATGTTTCATCTTCGTCTCAGATGTTTCTCCTACAATGTCTTACAAGAAAGAGACATAAATGATACAGCTGTCATTCAGTATATAAGTACAGCGCTATAAAATATCATGTTGCTTAGAAAAGTGTATGTAACAATGTGTATCTATACACTACAGTTCTGTGTTTACTGGATTTATAGTGGGGGTGCTGTGCATCCAAAGGTTCTGAAAACTGGACCGTGTCTGAGCAAATGTCTTAACTGTGGGAGCGCTGCAGTGTGTGAGAACAGCTTGTACTGTACTGACATCATCAGTGTGTCAGAGCGATGGAGAGATGGAGAGAGAGAGAGAGAGAGAGAGAGAGAGATGATACACATGCATTGAACTCTGCCCATATATCTAGCTTTTGCCATTCAACCCTAGACAACAACCGCAAGTTGTTAGTTGTTTTACCTGATACTCAAATTGCAGTGTACAAATGAGACAGCCGAGGTAAGCGAGAGGCATGTACACTACTGCTGATGCTAACTAGCAAGGATTTCAAAAGTGTGGCCTTTCCTGCACCATTTATGCCACGTACATGAACGACATCTCAAATCCTGGAAACTGATGCAAAATACAAGCCGCACCAAAAAGCTCTGAAACAGAGACTCTGCCCTGGATCGGATGCCCAACTCCCCGTGAGAGTTACTGTAGCTCAAACATCACATTACAGCATCATTTTATCCATATTCTTTATCTGTCTCACCCCTGAATGACTGGATTCAACGACACGTGTCTTTAATAATTGATCAGAGGTAATTAGATTTCAGGTCTACATTATTCATTCATCAGGAGATGGAATTTGAATCAGTTATATATCAGGGAACTGTTATTAATGGAAGACCTGCATAAACGAAAACAAAATAATAACAATTACAAATCCAATAAGTCAGTTTAGACACTTCACTTTAAGACATTCAGAATAGCAAACTAGCATGCTAATCTATTTTCTGTGTTCTGGATAAACAGCTGCATTTGGGGCCTGTACAACAGAGTTGTTGTATCCCATAATGCATTGTGACCATCCATTTAAACCATATGCGCACAAATGTGACTCTAAATATCTCCTTGATTCATTATGTGATTAAACGGTTGTTGACCTGATGTTATTGTCTTATTTTTCTCAATATAAATATGATAAATATCTGATTGGCTTTTGTTCCAACTGGAAACGCCCACTTGGTGCACTGCTGTTCTATTGGCTCATTGTTATGTCATCCCCTGCCGTGATTGGCTGACGGAGTGGTGAGGTGTCTACCTTGCTCTCTCTGTTGATCCCTCTGCTCCATGGACACCAAGGCAGAGAAGTGGGCCTGATCGTAAGCCAGCACCAGCGGGGAACAGTGACACCGGTTGGGGGGGACCTCCAAAGGCAGATACAGCCCTCCAAAAGGAATGGGTGCAAAAGCTACGAAACAACAACAGACGTGTATCTCCTCAACACTGGTTGTGTAAGGTGTAATCACAGCCACCCACAGCTTAACCATCACATTTTAATAACATTTCATGACAGCAATTGGTATGCAACAAAATTGCATTGTCTTCCAAATCAACAGGTTCGCTCATGTAAAATAAAAAGTGTAATGGCGACCTCTGGTGGTCCATGGCAGCAAACTCTGTGGGTCAGGTGTCTCACCTTCCCCGCCGGAGTCTCTGAGCATCGTGTCGGCTATCACCACTATAGGTCTCCTCAGAACGTGAGCCAGGACGAACACATGGAACTCCTCCAAGCTTTCATAAACCGGGTCTTCTGAATTATCCACTCTGTAGATACACACAGTTAACTTCTTAAATCACTGGTCTTCAAGAATGACAAACATTAATTCACATCGATACAAAATATAGAGTAAAACAAAGAGTAAAACACAGCTTCTGTCTGGGTCATGATGTCATTCATCTTATTCATTGACAATGACAACAAAACACCATAATAGCAAAAATGACATCACACCTTTATAGCTTATAAACTTCACGTCTCTCTGACTTATAGATTATAAAATTCTATAGTTCATCTTTTAATTTCACAACTGCGTGACCACACACAACTGAACTGTGTGACACAAACAGCAAGTCAATATTTTCCACTATCAGACGACTCTGATGTACCCTGAGACCCAGTGGTTAATATTATCACCACCACATCATGTTTAACTTGAAGCAAAAGAGAGACGGGGGTTTAAGGTAAAGTCTATGTTTCCACCTGAGGCAAAGTTTTTGGTCAAAAACATGTCGACCACAATGACTCATTTCACACTAGAAACCAGACCAAGCTGCTTTCTGCCTGCACAAACTTTCCATTGTTTCGCCGTGACCTACAATAAACTTCTGCACTTTATACTGAACACCCTAGTGCAACTTCATCAACAAACAGAACTGAGAAATAACATATTTATGAACAGACTTTTTTCATTGGTCGACCATATTAGGGGAGTCAACATGTGCATGGCCAACTTGCGGCCTTTGCATAATAAGCTAGGATAGGATTGACGTATACTTGGATAACTGGAATTAATGCATTCCATACTACACACTAAACTGGAATTTCCATACTAGATGATTAGCATGCATGCTCTTCTGAACATCTTAAGACTGCAGGTAATTTCAAATGCAACCCTACAAGTATGGTCACCAGGTGGCGCTGTCACACATTTAAATGACTATGTTCCATAACAACACTGTAAACAGCAGTGACTTCTTATATTACGTAATGGAAGTTCATGCGTTAGCTGTGGCTTGTGGAGATTTAATCTCTAGTGGCGTAAAATGGTGTTTTTAATGTGTAAGTGTATGTGTGAGTGGGTGTCTGTAAACTGTTATAAGCTCACAGAAAAGCCCACGGCTTGACATACGTCAAGGTTTGCTCTATAGTCGACTTTTGATTCTACAGTGGAAATTACTGTACATCAAAGTTTCACCATCTTGGCTAAAGTCTCACAACAGACAGTAATGTGTGTGTGTTAAATAAATCGTTCAGGTTGATTTGTGAATTGGATCATTGAAAAGAACCAGGTCAAAAGAACAATTCATTCACAAATTGGACTAATATGATTTTCCAGGCGGTTCATTGGCTAAATTATCTGGTCTCAGCATTTCTCGAGTTCAGCTCACTGGAGGGAAAGATTATCAGTGAATAATGATCAGAATTCTGTTCCGCACACCAAACTCAAACTCATCTGCTCAGTTCAAGCATCAAGCATCAGTTGTCTTAGTACATATTGTTATCTTGGCTCAAACTGAGCTCAGTTTGAGAAACTGTTGAGATCTCCTCTAAAACTGTAAACATGGGAGACATGCAAGACAATAATTTTATTTCTTCAGGAAAACTTTCTCAGAGGTGGAATACGTCTCAGTATGTTCTCCATTTTATCTCCTTGCTAGCTAGGAGAAACCAATGAGATATTAAAACAAAACTATAGGGTGGTTGAATCGTTTTAACAGCAACTGTAAACCATTTAATATACATGTTTTGTTACAGTTACATAATTTGCATAAGAGGGAAATTCTTTAATAAAAACACTCTGGTGTACAGAGTGGGCGGTCAAGACAAACGATAACATGACACTATAACACATAACAGAGTTTCTGTATGCGAGGGTGTGAGTGGGCGAGTTACCCTCCGCTGGAGTTGCCGTTTTTGCTGAAGTGTGTGCGTGGCTCACTGGAGGCTAGCTTTAGCAAATCATTCCACTCTCTCTCCCATTCCTCCTCAGTGTACACCAGCCCCGACTAGAGAAAGAGAGACAGAGAGACAGAGAGACAGAGAGAGAGAGAGAGAGAGAGAGGGAGAGAGGGAGGGAGGGAGAGAGTGCTGTGTGAGACACTTTCTGTAGGAAACACACCCACATATTCTTCCTTTTCAACCCTCTCAAACTCTCACGTACACAGAGACGTTTCCACTTCAACCCTAACGCCTCACACCCACTCACCTGAAATGACTCTGAAATAATGACTAAAAAATAAAGATTTGCCCATTATTTGGACACAATTATAGTAGTTATACATACAAATACACTTAATTTGGTTTAACTCTTTACCTCTTTTGAGTTTTCTTAGTCATTTTTGGTGTGAACATTATGAACTATCACTAAATGTGAAACAGCTAAGATTCCACAAAACATTTTCGATTATGTTCCACAAAACAATAACAGCACACAACAATTGCTAGTTCCTTATTTTTGAAGGTTGCGTTACTTTAAATCACTGATTTAGCAGAAGCTGATATCTCCAGACACACTAGCCAATAAAATCAATGTGATAATAAAGAATTCAAGGATCTGCTATCGACCCGGCTGCTGATTTTCTGTCCTCTGTTATGCTGTTACAGCAATAAGCTCTTATGCTAAAAGCTGCGCGGGAAACGCGGCTAATCTGCAGATGTGTTTATGAGGAGAGCCATTATTGGACAGACAGGAAGTCCAGGCCAATGTTTATATTTTATGCTTGTGGCATAAAATACTCGCGAGTGGTGAATTTATTGTGTTGGTAATAAGTAACTAAGCAGGCAGCTGAGGAAACGAATTGAGTGTGAAAACAAAACTGACAAAAATCGAAAACATTACAGGAAGGGGAACGTTGAAAAGACGTCCTGCGTATCTGTGTTTAAATATAAAAGTGATTTTGATTGGGTTTGTGTGGTTGTGATGCGGCTTGTGGATGAAGCATATGGTGCGATGATGGCTTGACGGTATCAGGCCAGCGCTTTTGGCCAGAAATAGTGTTTGAAATTGAATTTTGGCAGTTACGGGACCCAAACACGGAGCCAAAAGCACAGGCATAAAGTGAGAACTGAGGGTTCAATAAATCAAGTGACAGCTACATTGGCACATCTGAGTATTGTGCAGGTCGATAACAGTAAGCTAGTAAGCTAGACTTAAGCTAGATAGATGGGTTAAGTTTTGGTCAATATACGGCAAAACTAGCATCTCCCTCATAATATCTCAAGTCAAATAATATCTGAAGTCAAACTTCATAGGGGTACATTATCAGAAAATAACTGCACACCTGTAAAAGTCTGTCAGCCAATCAGAATTAAGCGTTCCACAGCACTGTGCTATAAACACGAATAATCAACAGCTATAGAAAATGGGATATCGGGATTGGAAGCTTCTGACCTCTTTGTTCTGTTGGGTCTGTTGCCACCTCCATCTTCTCTTCAGAGCTTCTCTCTCCGCCCCGTTCTTCATCATAGCATACAGACTCTTCCTTAACACTAGATCTCTGTCGTGGAAGCCCCACATTCCTGAAACACACGTTCAGTCAAACACATCACACCTCATTAGTTTTCGGGTTGGACCAACACTGATTGGTCACACTGGACGCATCACCAACATCTTGACCAATCGTTGACGGCTAGTCTTACCTAAAGAAGCCGCATGCAGAAGGCAGTTTCCATCTCCAGTTGTGGCGAGCGGAAGTAGCTTCTTACAACTGCTGCACATTGTTGACCACCAGTTCAATCGACCTACAAGCCATAAAACACATTTTTAATGCATTTCGGTGTGTATGCATGTTTCCTGGGGATCGAACCTATGGCTTTGATGTCGCAAGCAGCTACAGTACGTAGGGGGTTACGCCAATTCAGGCAATATACAAAACACAAATGCATCTAATGCAACCGAATGCAGCTTAGCATTGTGGGAGCTTAGCATCTAGCCTTCTTCACCTAGCTTCTGCGTTGCATTTTCATGACATGCTGTAGAATATGCAGTTCACTGCAGAATTGCCGTCCCCTGGGGCAGTCGTCCACATGCAGCCCAAAAGCTCATTATTGTTTCCAAAGCCCCCAGGCCACTCAACTGCCACATTTGACCACGTAACTCGCTGTTGCGCACACAGCAGAAATGCATCCTTGCAATATCTGCAGCCAATTTATTTTTACCTGTAAAATGCACATGCAAGTGGAAATGCGTTGTGCAAATGCATTCTGTTACGTTTGCCTTTTTTCACTGCATATCGTAGCACGGGTGACATATTTTTAACATGTCTAGTTTAAAAACGATTTTCAAGCTAATAGAGAACGTTTCCAGAACGCTGCCTAAAAATTCTCTCAGCAAAATCTTCGTTCTTGCAATAACGTTATGTAAGTAGTTGGTGGAATGTTTAAAAAATTACGTTAAATATGAATGTATGGGATAATAATCTCTGAAACAACAACAGATGATAATGGCCATATCTCAGTGCTAAATCAGAAAGCTTCATTTTAGCCTGTTTGTTTGTTGTTTGTTTGCAAGCACAGCTCTGTGTTCATCTATAAGGTCTGGTTTAGGAGTTGAGACCAGATCTGGCGTTTGGCATTATAGCCTGTCTAACGACATCTAAGCTGACCATAGCACACATCATAAATGACTGGTAATGAAGGACTGGAGATTGGATTCGCTCCGGGACTGATCCGAGAACAACGGTTGTGGTCTCACCGGCCTGCTCCAGGGCCACCATGGTGGACTGCTCGATGAGATCTCGCTCGATGAAACTGCGGAAGTCCTCGCTGTACACGCTCAGGTCGGGCAGCTGGAATGTGTAGATGGGCGTCTCCAGCGGGAACTGCTCCCTGCCACAATCCCCCGACACCTGCAGCCGCGCCAGAGACATGATGGCAGAGCTGGCGTGAGAGATCCCTCGGGACAGACGCTTCTCTGGAGGAGCAGAGAGAGAGAGAGAGGAGAGATGGAGACAGAGGAGAGAGAGAGAGACAGAGAGAAAGCAAGACAAAGAAAGAGAGATAGAGGAAGAGGGAAAGAGAGAGGGAGAAACAGAGAGAAAAAGAGACAGAAAAAGAGAGAGGAAAAGAGAGCGAGAACGAGATACGGAGAGAGAAGGAGAGAGAACTTGACTTTCTGCAGCTAATAGACCAAATTTCTCTAAAACAAACACAATAACAAAGCTGACTCTAAAATTTGACGCCATTGGTTGAAAACCGTTAGCTCCGCCCTTCGCTCGCATTGGATTGGCCGAGCCACCGGACGCTGCAGCAGCATCACTCACCCTGAGTGTTGTCCTCCTGTTTCTGAAGGCATTGCTCAGTCTTGCTGATGTGCTGCGGGGTGCTGCTCCGCTCGGCCTGCTTGTAATAACGGCCCTCGTTGAAGACGTGGGGCAGGTTGGCAGTGTGGACCTGCCGGAGCTGCTCATAGTCGTTTAGAGCGGCGCTCAGGTCCCAGTTTTTACCTGCAACAGAGGCACAAACACATTTAATCATGCTGGTACCTTCAGAGGAGAACTTGGATCAATGAGGCACACACTCTGACTAACATTATAGGAACTTTATAGAGCCTCATATTTAATTTATATCATAAATTGCTTTATGTATTTGCTTATATGTGTGTGTGTGTGTATATATATATGTGTGTATATATTGGAAAGAAAAATACTAATTAATATGCTGATAAAAATATGCTAAGCACAGGAGGAATATGTTATTAATACTTTTCACATTGTTTAAATACAGCCGTTCACATTGTAAAGTTGTTTGAAATATTCAGAGCAACGTTTCCATGACACTAAAAGTGAGGTCACTGGTAATGAACGTGGCCCTGCCTCCGCTTTCATTTCACAGGGTCACTGTATGAGTTACACCCGCCAATTCCCCTCAGACTTTTCAATCCAATCCCAATTACAGCCGCTGCCAACATAAAACGCTTCCAGTTCACATCAGACTCTAAACAATAGAGTTTCACTCCACATTAATAAAGACACAAAACACTCGTGCTTTCTGCTCTGAGAAAAGAGCAGTAACTGTATTTATACAATAACGTTTATATTTTGTTTAGTTCAGTTTGTATAGTTGAAAGAAAGAGAGAGAGAAAGAGAGAGAGAGAGAGAGAGAGAGAAATTTTCAAAAATCTTATTAGTTCTATGTAACATACTAAAACATTTTACAAAACCAACTAATGCCACTTACATCAGACGGATCATGAAATCATGAAATGCTTACTGATGTTTTCCCTCCAAGATGATGTCACTTCCTGGAGGGTGATGTCATTAAGTATCTTTTGTTATTTAAAGGGACATTACAACAAAAACAAATAGAATGTGCTACAGGATAAGAAAAATTAAAAAAAAACAACGTTTCTAAAAAAGTCGTCTTTTAAAAAAATTTAATCCAATTCTAAACTCAAAAATGAATGTAATATGTGATGTAATCATTTACATGTAAATACTGTGGTTTCCACATGTCATACAATACATCAAAACCTGTATGATGAGGTCATAAAATGATCCAGGAAGACTGAAACTAATTCCTGATGTAAGCTGACAACCAGACACTGTCGGTCTCATATCCCTCAGCTCCTGTCTCCCCCAGTAACCCCAAACTCAGACACTGTCTGCAGTGTGCGCGTGAGCCCAGAGGATTTGCCATAAATGTCTATAAATGCAGTATTTCTCAAAATCTATATGCTGTTCCGAAACTCAAGTAGAATTATGTATAAATGATAAAGTATTGCTCAGTTATAAAACAACAGAAGTTAGTGGATTCCCAACTGTGACAGAAAACCAAGTATTTGTGAGTATTTGTGTGCCTGTCCAGCTAAGAGGGAATGTTCTCAGAATGTTGGCTAACATTCTCTAAATGTTTTCTGAAAGTGCTGAAACACATTCTTTTATATAATGTTCAATGTTCATATCAAATAATGTTAACACAACATCTAAAAAACGATTTCAAATGTCAGAATTTTCCTGAGACTTTCGAAATAACATTTTAAATGTTTTTGTTTCTTTATAGAAACATTACGGAAACATTCTTACAGCCTGAAACTGTTAGCTGGGGGTTATTAAAGTAGTTTGCATGCGTGTTTGTCCGTCACAATACAACTATTTTGTCAACATTTAGGATCCAAAAGGATCTAAAACCATCTGTTGCCTGTAACATCCAAACCCACTTGAATCAATATAAATCTCATCGCAGTTTATGGATTAATGCATCCTTTAGCCAGCCAGAGATTTTAAAAGGCGTTTTAGGGTTTAATCGAATGACCACTAAGAACCTCTGATACATGCTCAATGCAGTTTGCAAAGGATTATGGGTATTAATCAATGCACAGAAGGCGGTCGACAGCTACTTCCTGTCGAGCCTCTTCCATTGTCTGTCCTTCATGTCTTCAATTGGATTTTGTAGACATTATCACGTATTCTAGATACAGTCTGACCATATAAGGAAAAGCATTTCAATCATTTACAAAGCAGAAATCCTTGTTATCTTAGGCCAGTGCTTTTAAATTCTGGCACTAGGTGTTTTTTTTTGCTTCCAAACTTGATCAAACGCAGTTGATTTAATTTTAAGCAAACAAACATGCAAACAAAAACACCCTCTTGGGAATGCAAAACAAAAACTGTTTATAAGGTTTGAAAGGAAAACAATTTGTTTGTGTATATATGCACTTAAAACAGCTAACATGGTGAAAGCAACATAATAGTAGTATTTTAAATTGAATTGACTAAATTTTCCAACACAAACCTTTTGTAATATTACAACATAATCCCATATTACAATGCATCAAAATCTCCTGATATCAGCAAATTCCAGGGCTGAAATTGGGAGTGAAATGGATTTAACCAAACGTTAAACAGGGCTGAGATTCCAACATTCTTATTGGTGGATGAAAGTATCGAATACGCCAAAAAATTCAGATTCGGAATGCCAGTCACCTGTGGGATTTGTGGAAATCTGTGACAGTGTATTCCGTGTGGAACTGGCTATAGTCGGACTTCCTGTACAAATAACACAAAACAATCCAATGAAGAATGAAAGTGGACAACTTCATTAGTTCCGTGCTCGGCTGTGTCTCGGCTAATGAATGGCGACATTCATATTCCCTCTACAAAGCCGTGCTTCAGTAATTAACCTTTGAATTTCCCATTAATCAGTCACAGCGCTTTATCTACAATGAGGAAAAGTTGTTAATATAGCGACATCGTACAAGTGACAAATCTAACATGAAGGGAAGCCACGTTCAATGACACGGGTCGGAATATGTGACGCACTCCGAAAACTGTACAGCATCTCTAAGACAAACAAAGATTGTGAGAATGAAGCACGTATTGGAAGCTTAATGGATACTGAATACTGGTTAGCATTTATTAAAGAATTGTATTGGAACATTTTAAACATTAGCATGTTATCGTTTTCACACGACCTCACGG